>WNGS01000277.1:34661-64497 GCA_020271785.1 Procambarus virginalis | reverse complement strand
TAAAGTAATGAAATTAGGCAAAAGGGAGCAGAAGACTGAACACAAGGTACTATCTGGGAGGAGAAATCCTGCAAGAGTCAAATAGAGAGAAAGATCTGGGGGTCGATATCACACCGAACCTGTTCCCAGAGGCCCACATCAAAAGGATATCATCAGTGGCATATGCTAGACTGGCCAATATAGGAACTGCCTTTAGAAGCTTGTGTAAGAAATCGTTCAGGACCCTGTATACCACTTATGTAAGACCAATCCTGGAGTATGCAGGTCCAGCCTGGAGTTCACATATAGTTAAACACAAGACAAAGTTATAGAATATTCAGAGGTATGCCACCCGACTGGTCCTGGAACTGAGAGGAATGAGTTAAGAGGAAAGGCTAAGGGAGCTGAACCTCACAACCCTTGAAAACAGGAAAGTAAGGGGAGACATGATAACCACCTACAAAATTCTCAAGGGAATTGACAGGGTGGACAAAGACAAACTCTTTAGCACGGGTGGAACACGAACAAGGGGACACAAGTGGAAACTTAGTACCCAGATGAGCCACAGAGACATTAGAAAGAATTTTTTCAGTGTCAGGGTAGTTAACACTTTCGCGCACTGAGGTTAAGGAAAAAAACTTGGGCCTTATGCCCCTGGCGCTTCGCGCAGCCAAGCGGTGAGACCGAAAAGTGTATACTCTTTTTACTCTCCTCACACTAATTGTAGGCGTACGTATTTAAATTTGGTATCACTGTGTTTGCAATAGAATTGTCTATAAGAACATACGTATAAAATGCCGTCAAATCATAAGGCATATCAACAACCAATAAAAAACTATTGACATCACTTGCCGAGAGCGCCAAACAGCAACAAAATGTTTCCATTCTCGTAATGGTTGTGAAGCCCACAGTTGTCCTACATCGTTAATTTTGGTATCATTGGAATCGCAATTAAATTCTCTATACGGACATATGCATATAAATATAGAATCAATGTCGCAACTGACCCACAAGAGTGTGGGAAGTGGCTGAAGTGTTACCCGCGGCGGCATATCGCCGAAAATGACATCGAAAAGTGTATTTTCAATTCACTGTCCTGACATTATTTTTGGATGTACGCATTTAATTTTTGTACCAATGTGTTCGCAATAGAATGTTCTATAAGAATATAAGTATAAACCGTCAAATAAGAATGCGTTCGACCGGCAACAAATATAAAAAGTACGTCGATCATACGCGTCGGGTCAATAATGCAATAGTTTTACCACGAAGATTCACTGCCATGACATTTTCTTTAATAAGCTCTTCTGTTATTAGAGAAAAACGTAAATTTTATGGCGAACATTTCTAAACTATCCCCAAGAAAATCGAAGCAAAAATGGATTTTATACAAATATTTTTTATTTTAACTGGGATACTAGTTAAAAGTGCGGAACCGTCAGAACAGCTCATAACGACCCGGCTAGTTAAAAATGGGCGAAAGTGTATTAATTAAGAAATGGAATGCATTTAGTAGTGTTGTAGTGGAGGCAGACTCCATACACAGTTTCAAATATGGATATGATAGAGCCCAATAGGCTCAGGAATCTGTACACCAGTTGATTGACAGTTGATAGGCAGGACCAAAGAGCCAGAGCTCAACCCCCACAAATTCAACTAGGTGAGTACACACACACACACACACTCACATATATTCAATATTTATTCATATAAATTTATTCAATAAATCAATATTATATACTGTGTGTGTGTGTGTGTGTGTAATTACCTAAGTGTAATTACCTAAGTGTAATTACCTAAGTGTAGTTACAGGATGAGAGCTACGCTCGTGGTGTCCCGTCTTCCCAGCACTCTATATGACAAAGAGTGCTGGGAAGACGGGACACCACGAGCGTAGCTCTCATCCTGTAACTACACTTAGGTAATTACACACACACACACACAGTATATAATATTGATTTATTGAATAAATAATTTACAGCATGTTCATATAATTTTTCAGTGATCTCATACAAAAGCATGTGAATATATTTATTTGGATAAACTTTCTCAATAAAACAAAACACATTAACACTAACCATTAGTACCACCACAATCACAACAGAGATTGTTGCCAGGTAAGCCTCGTACGTAGGAGATGATCCTCTGTTGCAATTCTCGAAAGCCTGAATCTGCAGGTGATGGCCCAGGAGTGTCATCACACAATGCTTTCTGCAGAGCACCTAATATAAAAAGGTTGTTAATAAAATATATTAATAAAATATATATATAGAGTAAGCATCAAATAAAAACATATGGTTTGTATTCCATTTATTGAGCTTGCCACTAGGTACATAGGCCATCATTATTTGGCTTTGTTCTGGCACAACTTCACTGATGGTAAGCTAATACTTTCCATCAATGATGTTTTTGTACAGTGGGTGTAATCACCTAAGAGTAGTTACAGGATGAGAGCTACATTCGTGGTGTCCCGTCTTCCTAGCAGTCTTTGTCATATAACACTTTGAAATTACTGATGGTTTTGGCCTCCACCACCTTCTCACCTAACTTGTTCCAACCATCTACCACTCTGTTTACAAAAATGAATTTTCTTATACTCATCCTCACTCTAATGAACCCCACTCTATCAAATTCACAGATGACCCGAACAAATTGAATTCGGTACTAAATGTACAGATGTTCGATTAAGTGAGGATTGTTTGTTCAAGTGATTTTTGAGACCGAGCGTCAGAGGTGGCTGTCATTAACTATAATTTACCAAAATGTAAACAGTTACACAGTGTTTTATTTTGCCTACCTATTGTTTCCAGTGAGAAATGGTTGAAGAATGATGGTATGGTGTCAGGGAAGGCAGGTGGTGTCATTGGTGAGGGTTGGTGTCAGGGGGGCAAGTATTGTCAGTAGTTGGGGTTTAGTGTCAGGGCTCAGGTGATGGAGGTTTTTCTCACTGGAGGCAGGTGGAGTTAGTGTTGTCAGAAAGACTGGTGGTGGCAGTGATGGAAGCTGTTGTCAGAGGAGACAAGTGGTGTCAGCGGTGTTAGTTTTTGTCAGGAAAGGCAAGTGGTGTCAGTGATGGAAGTTGTTGTCAGGGGTATCAGTTGTCAGTTGTCCACTCGTTTGTCTGTTTTCGTTGTTTGTAACCAGAATTGGGGTTTGTTTTGGGGCGCTTACTTTTCTGGGTGCCTGTCTCAGTCGATGGCAGATATTGAATGCTCCAAATCACATAATGATTTGGAGCATAATGAAACCAAATACATGTGTATTTCTATGGGCCATTACTCCTCGTGCCTCTCTGAAGGGGGCCAGGTTCTGGCTCGTGGTCCCCGGTAGGCCTAGAACTCCACCCACATCGACTGATGCCAACGTTTAAGTATATTCATATTGGCCTGGATAGCTCCGGGGAACCAAAGGGGTTCCCTCCAGAAAAATATTGTATATGTCATACTTTAGCCGCGATGGAGCTGAGAAGTTGAGAAAATTATGGGAGCTAAGCGATGGAGTGCTGAAGGTCGCTAGGCCCTGCCACCCTGTGGGGCGGCAGTTTCCGCGAATATAATGTTTCACAATTATTTTGATGATTCTCATTAGTTTCTTCTCTGGTTTTTACTGTAATATTATTCAAAAAGAGTGTAATTTGTGGAATTTATTTACAGTGGTACCTCAGCTTATGAATTTAATCTGTTCCCAGAGATGGCTTGTAAATCGAATATTCATAAACTGAAGGGAATTTCCCCGTAAGAAATAATGTAAATTGAATTAATCCGTTCCACACTCCCCCAAAAAATTAACTTCAAAGTAAATTTTATACGTAATTCACCCAAATATTCAGTACTAAACTATGTACAAGTTATTACTTACCTTTACTGATGACGCTTGTTGGTGTATGGAAGACGGTGAGGAGGGGAAAGGAGAGGTGTTTGTGTTTGGAAGGGAAGTCCCTTTCCATTATAACGTCAGGCAGTGATGACTTCTCTGGGGTACACACACTGGCACATTTTGCCTTTATACCACTAGGGCCTGCTTGTGGCTCACTGCTTGTTTTTTCACAATAAAAACCTATCTAGCGACACTTGTTTTCCCTACTTTGTAACATTTGTCTGAAGCGAGACATCACATTCTCATTAAAAAGGTTAACACAACGTCCTGCAACAGCTTGATTTAGGTGACACTTTTCAGCAAAGCTCTGCAATTCTTCCCATACTGCACACATTTTCTTAATAAATGAGGGGACATCCTCTACTCTACATCAACAACCCTCATACCATGTTCATGTTTATGAATGATCTCTTGTTTTTCCTGTATGGTCTCACATGTGTTTTTTTGGGCTTGAACCTTACCACTAGCTTTCATGGGACCCATGGCGAGATATATAATAACTTTTTATGTTCAAATTCCAAAAATCTGATAAAACTGTAATACTTTACAAAGAATTCTGGCGCACTTGTCACTAGGCGGGAGGCACTGGTAAACTGAGACGCGATCACCGTGCAACCGCGCCCTAGGTCAGCCATACGCGTATCAACAAACTTCATTTCCCCCAGGCAAAGCTCGTAACCTGATTTGGATTTTACGAAGAAATTGGGCTAGTAATCCGAAAAGTTCGTAAATAGGGGCATTTGTAAGCCAAGGTGTTACTGTAGTTCAATGTGTGGAACATTGCTATGCTCAAAATGATGGGGCTCATATATTTCTTATGTATATTATATTCTACGAACACTCTAACAGTGTTTTTGCTGTTATTACACTGTATACACACACATTGTATATACAGTGGCATCTCGATTAACAAATTTAATCTGTTCCGGTACCGAGCTCTTCATGTGGAAAACTCGTCTTGTGAAACGACAACAAAACTGTCGTAAAAGGTGTCCGAGAACTAGCGCGAACACTCGTTAATTGAGGAAAAACTCGTCACTCGAGACAAATGTTCTGCGAGTGGTTGCTCATTACTCGAATGCTCGTAACAGCTGCTCGTCAGTCGAGACAAATGTTCTGCGAGTGATTTGCTCGTTACTCAAAATGCTCGTAACTGGAGCCGCTCGTCACTCGAGGTTCCAATGTACCAATCTACATGTGTGTTCACCATAACGAACCACTCAAGTTGGTACGCTGAGCCCAAAACAACAAGAGTGGCCGTGACACAGCAGCCAGCAGATTGCTGGCTGACTCCCTCCTGCCTTCAGACTCACTCCCTCCTTAACCCTCAAACCGCGCATATCATATATAAATGATATCAGTGACAAAACCGAAACCGCGCACATCATTTATATATGATTTCGTGTCTAGCGCTATAATTTAAACGCCCCGCCTGGGATAGGGGCAGCTATAGTACAGCCACGACTGATAGTTGCCAGATGCCACCTAGAAAAAAAATCCAGCCCAACATTCTTGGGTGTGAGAGCGTCAGTATTGAGCCAGCCACCATGGCTGGCGCACGCAGCACGAGCTCACAGCACCGCTGTTCAGCTTGTGACCACAGCATCGCCTACAAATGCCAAAATATAAGTGATACTGCTATTATTTAGCAGTGATAGTATTACTGAAGCCCCTGAATTTGATAAAACTGACCAGGATTCTGATAACAGCTTGATTGTGGAGATATTTAGCGCTGTGCTCGATGGAGGGAGGAGTACGGCTGTGGAGGGAGGGTTGTGGCGTCGTCTTCTGACTGTGTGTGGCCACCATTTATTGACTGCACTCACCATACCAGCTTAGTGGTTCGCTATGGTGAACACAAATGTAGATACTTACATATAACGTGTGTATAGTGTGAGATAACAGCGAGAGGAGTAGGTTGGGAGCCGCCATTTTGGTGAGAGAGGAGCGTCGTCTGCACGACTTGGCATGTTGTTTACTGGTGGCCACTATGGTCTTTGGGCACCATACCAGCTTATTTGTACAAGTATGGTGAATAAAACAGGTAGATACTTATATATAATGTGTGTATATAGCGTAATAACACCACAACCAATATTGTTGGAGGAGAAATATTAGTGCGTCTGGCCTTGAGGGTGGCCGCCGATCAGCTGACTGTGGAGTAGCTACGTCTTTGTGCCTTTACTCACCATACAAGCTTAGATGTACAGTTATGGTGAACAAAACATGTAAATACGTATATATAACGTCTGTGTATAGTGAATAAATGCAAAAACAGTATTGTGGGAGGTAAATGAGGGTGAGTGAGGTGGTGTTGAGGGAGGGAGTGGCAGTGAGTGGCTCGCTGGTGTGTGGCGGCCACTCCTCGTTGCTTTTTGACTCACAAGACCAACTTAGTAGTTCGTTATGGTGAACAAAACATGCAGATACTTATATATAACCTGTGTATATAGTGTAACAACAGCAAAACTATTTGTTTATTGTTTTATGAACATAATAATAATTGAATCACTTATATGCACACCATAATTTTGAGTACAGCGATGGTTCACACATTTTATAATATAAATATACCACAATTCACTGTATGGAATAATATTACTGCAAAAAAACTAAGAAAAATCAATCAGAGACATTGAAATAATTAGGAAATAATATTTGTGGCAACTGCCGTCTGACAGCTCGGGCGGAGTAGACCTCGTCTGGCGAAGGCTCTGCCAACGCCCCTTTTTTGCCACACTTCCCTACCCTACTGCGGCTAAAATATGCCACCTACGATTTTTTTGTTATTTTTTCCGTGATCAGGGAACAAAAATAAACAATTCTATAAGACGAAAGAATTTTTTGGATTTTTTTTTTTGTTGCGTGTGGGTGTGAATTCCATTTGGGCCCCTAGCGGTTTGAGGTTAAACATTTGCTACCATACTGTTAACCCTTAACATGCTCGGGTCTAATATCCTGCTATCCGCACAGGCGCATGTCATTTTGAAAAAAAAAAAAATTATTTTTTCTTCCTAACCTGTTAATTTGTGTTCACTGATCACGGGAAAAATAATAAAAAAATCGTAAGTGCCATATATTGCCGCTATAGGGCGGGGAAGTCTGGCAAATTAGGCGCTGACTCAGCATGCGTCCCAGGCGGTCTGTTGCTCGCCAGCTGTCAGGCCAGAGTTGCCACAAAGAGATATTACCTAATTATTTCAATGTCTCTGATTGATGTTTCATAGTTTTTTTGCTGTAATATTATTCAATAGTGTGTAGTTTGATATATTTATATAATAAAATGAGTGAATCATTGCTGTACTCAAAAATATGGTGTGCATATTGTTGATTCATTATGTTCATCAATCAGTGAACAAATACTTTGTCGGTTATTACACTATAAGCACAGGTTATATATAAGTATCTGCATGTTTTGTTCACTATAACGAACCACTAAGTAGCTATTATGAGTCAAAAAGTAACGAGGAGTGACCGCCGTGTACCAGCCAGCCACTCCCGCCCTCCCTCCAGTCATCTGACTCGCCCACATTCTCCTCCCACAATACTGTTTTTGCTATAATTCACTATATACAGACGGTATATATAAGTATCTACATGTTTTGTTCACCATAACTGTACATCTAAGCTTGTATGGTGAGTAAAGTCACAAAGACATAGGACCTAACACAGTCAGCTGATGGCTGCCTCCCTCAAGGCCAGACGCACTAATATTTCTCCTCCAAATACTGTGTGGTGTTATTACGCTATATACACACATTATAATAAATATCTACCTGTTTTATTCACCATACTTGTACAAATAAACTGGTATGGTGCCCAAAGACCATCGTGGTAACCAGTAAACAACACACGTCGTCTGCACGGTGCGTCGTGCAGACGACGCCACCGCCCTCACCAAAATGGCGGCTCCAAACCTTCTCTTGCTGTTTATACCCTCTATACACACGTTATATATAAGTATCTACATTTGTGTTCACTATAGCGAACCACTAAGCTGGTATGCTGAGTGCAGTCAATAAAAGGTGGCCACACACAGTCAGAAAACATCGCCACCACCCTCCCTCCCACAGCATTACTCCTCCCTCCATGGCGCACAGCGCTAAATATCATCGCAATCCTGCTATTATCAGAACCCTGGTCAGTTTTATCACAGTCAGGGGTCTTCTGTAATAATATCATCGCTACATAATAGCATGAACAAGTATATTATGGCATTTTTAGGCGATGCTGTGGTCACAAGCTGAACAGCAGTGCTGTGAGCTCATGCTGCGTGCGTCAGGCTTGGTAGCTTACGCGATACTGAGGCCCCTAACACCCGGGAGTTTGGCCCACGATTTTTTTTAAAAATGGCGTCTGTTTACAAGAGCCCTGATGAAGGTGTGGTGAACCCCGTGTATCCGCGGGCCGTTTAAATCTTGTAGTGCTCCAACACTTCATATGAAGTGAAGAGCATCGCTGTAAAACGCCTAGCACTTCATATGAAGTGATGCGCACTTTAAGGGTTAAACCTAAAAAAGGCTTTCGACAGAGTTCCACATAAAGGTTGTTTTGGAAACTGAAAATTTGAGAGTGACGGGTACACTTCTAAACATGGATGGAAAAATTTCTGACTGATAGAAAAATGAGTGCTGTGATCAGAGGCAATGGTATCGGACTGGTAAATGTCACAAGTGGAGTACCACAGGGTTCAGTTCTTGCACCAGTTATGTTTATTGTCTACATAAAATGATATACCAGTTGGTATACAGAATTTATATGAACATGTTTGTTGCTGATGATGCTAAGATAATAGGAAGGATAAGAACTTAGATGATTGTCATGCCCTTCAAGATGACCTGGACAAAATAACGTATAATGGAGCACCCACTTGGCAAATGGAATTTATTGTAATATAATGCCATGTTATGGGAATGTGGAATAGGAGAACACAGGACCCACACACATCCTATTAATATATGTGAGAAATTTTATAAGAATTCTGATAAAAAAGAGTATCTAGGGGGTGGTTCTAGAAAAAAAAACTATCACCTGAGGACCACATAAAGAATATTGTGCAAGAATTTGAGGAGCCTTGCTACTGCTTTCTAACTTTAGAATTTGCTTTTAAATACATGGATCGGTGATATACTAAAGAAATTGTTGCACGACTTTTGTTAGGCCAAAAGCTAGAATATGCAAATGGTTGTGTGGTGCCCATATATCTTATTATAGTAAACTCTCTGGCTGTCTATTAGTATCCAGACAAACCTCTGGTCATCTGAATCCTATTGACATTCTATGGATTATGGACAAGGATGTGGACATAAATCTATCCGGTTGCAATTTTGTCCGGATGACCCAGTTATCCAGATAATCCAATTCATATAGCATTTATCTTCCACAGATCTTTATCTAAATTAGATTCCCAGTGGATGATTAAAATATTTCTTATGCTCTATCCTGGCCTAGGACCAAAAGTAGGTCCTGGTGATTACTTCATTTATGGGGCTGTTTGTATTTGTAACACACACAGGCCCACATCCATAATTGTACCTTACACTTTATGTAACAAAATGAATTTATTGCAGCATGTTTGTTTTATTCAGGAGAAATCTCCCTTAAAAAGTAGTCTCTTACCTTCTTTACTATTGAGAAGGACAGACATCCAAGCAGCAGCCTCAACTTCGTCTTCCCCCATAAGATGGTACGTTCGGTTATCTAGAAAATGAAATTTGTTGCAATTAGAAAAACTGTATTGTGGTCAGTGTGTGTAGCACAGTATAGCCACAAAGGAGGGAAATGCCAGTGTATGATGAAAATATTAGTGTAAGCGAGTGCCAGATGCAAAAGTGCAACAATATGCTTGCCATGCGGTAGAAAGACAGATGTGAAGTACAGTAAATCTGTTGGCAACCATTCTCACTGACAGAGTGGTAGATAATGGCAAGGTCAACAGAACAACACAAGAAGCAGTAACTTAACCAAATTGTTAACTAATAATATTAAAGGTTACTATTATAACCAGACTATAACAGAAACATGCACTCAGTTGATGTGTCACATGATTGCTGTTGAGTATATATGAAAAAGAGTGAAGTGGACAAAGAAAATGTTTTTTTGCCTTATGGTACTGACATAACACTGCTCAACAGTTTTAACATTTATATGTTGAAATCAGGTAATAAACAATCCATGCACATGTTTAGTCTTGCTATTTTGACAAAATTACTAACTACATTATGCAAATACAGAGACAGAGGCATTCACCCCCCACCTTCAATATTGCCTTATGCTACTCCAGACAGACTGGCATTCAAGGACACCGTATTGCTACACAAAATAAGAGTTCTTACCATATTTGGGAAACCATGCAAAATACCAATGTGAATGCTATGCTTGTAACAGCACACAAATAAAGCAAAAGATATGTAAGATAGTACAAGCATGTTGCAGTGTGTGGGGTAAGGCCCTGCTTGATACCTGCTTGGTGGGGTTCTGGGAGTTCTTCTACTCCCCAAGCCCGGCCTGGCTTGACTTGTGAGACGCTCTGTGTTACAGACAGGCTCGACTTGTGAGACGCCCAGTGTTACATGAACGTATTTAATTGACATTCAGTACCTTCCTCCCTTGGGTAAAAGTGACCATGTCTTTTTGGGAATACAGTATGCAATGCGATATAATCTGGAAGAAAATATGACGGTCGATGCAATTGAAAACCTGATTTTAGGAGAGGACATTATGGCAACCTTAGACAATTTTTTAGTGAGTATAATTGGACAGACTTGTTGCTAGGCAAGGAAGTGAATGAGATATATGTCAAGTTTGTGAAATATATGATATAGGCACAAAAAAATTTATACCAAAACAGAGAAACAGAACTAGGAAACAGGATTGGTTCAACAGAAAGTGCGAGAGGGCCAGAGACCAAAAGACACAAAAATGGAATCAATACAGGAAGAGGCCAAACCCCAAACATACCAGTGATACAAAGATGCGAGAAACAACTACACGACAGTGAGGAGAGAGGCAGAAAGAAATTTTGAAAAAGGGATTGCAGACAAATGTAAAACAGGACCAGGTCTATTCTATAAATTCATAAACAACAAATTGCAGGTAAAGGATAATATTCAGAGGTTGAAAATGGGAAATAGATTCACGGAAAATGAAAAGGAAATGTGTGAAACATTAAACGAAAAGTTCCAAAGTGTGTTTGTACAAAATGAAATCTTCAGGGAACCAGATACAATAAGAATTCCAGAGAACAACATAGAGCACATAGAGATGTCTAGAGACGAAGTGGAAAAAATTCTCAAGGATCTAAATAAGAACAAAGCAGTTGGTCCAGATGGAGTTTCACCATGGGTTCTGAGAGAATGTGCACCTGAGCTCAGCATTCCTCTTCAACTGATTTTTCAGGCATCCCTGTTTACAGGAGTTGTAGCTGATGTGTGGAAAAAGGCTAACATAGTTCCAATCTACAAAAGTGGAAGCAGGGAAGACCCCCTTAACTATAGGCCGGTATCATTGACAAGTGTAATAGTCAAAATACTGGAAAAAATAATTAAATCTAAATGGGTAAAACACCTGGAGAGAAATGATATAATATCAGACAGACAGTATGGTTTTCGATCTGGAAGATCCTGTGTATCGAATTTACTCAGTTTCTATGATCGAGCAACAGAGATATTACAGGAAAGAGATGGTTGGGTTGACTGCGTCTATCTGGACCTAAAAAAGGCTTTCGACAGAGTTCCACATAAGAGGTTGTTTTGGAAACTGGAAAATATTGGAGGAGTGACAGGTACACTTCTAACATGGATGAAAAATTTTCTGACTGATAGAAAAATGAGGGCTGTGATCAGAGGCAATGTATCGGACTGGAGAAATGTCACAAGTGGAGTACCACAGGGTTCAGTTCTTGCACCAGTGATGTTTATTGTCTACATAAATGATCTACCAGTTGGTATACAGAATTATATGAACATGTTTGCTGATGATGCTAAGATAATAGGAAGGATAAGAAACTTAGATGATTGTCATGCCCTTCAAGATGACCTGGACAAAATAAGTATATGGAGCACCACTTGGCAAATGGAATTTAATGTTAATAAATGCCATGTTATGGAATGTGGAATAGGAGAACACAGACCCCACACAACCTATATATTATGTGAGAAATCTTTAAAGAATTCTGATAAAGAAAGAGATCTAGGGGTGGTTCTAGAAAAAAAACTATCACCTGAGGACCACATAAAGAATATTGTGCGAGGAGCCTATGCCACGCTTTCTAACTTCAGAATTGCTATTAAATACATGGATGGTGATATACTAAAGAAATTGTTCACGACTTTTGTTAGGCCAAAGCTAGAATATGCAGCGGTTGTGTGGTGCCCATATCTTAACCCTTAAATGGCACATAGCTATATACCATTTGACACCCACAGACGCATACAAAAAAAAAAAAAAAAAAATATTTTTTCTTCCTAACCTGTTAATTTGTGTTCACTGATCACGGAAAAAATAATAAAAAAATCGTAAGTTGAATATATTGGCCGCTATAGGGCAGGGAAGTCTGGCACAAAACAGGCGCTCACTCAGCATGCGTCCCAGGCGGTCTGTTGATCGCCAGCTGTCAGGCCGGAGTTGCCACAAAGAGATAATTGCCTAATTATTTCAATGTCTCTGATTGATTTTCGTAGTTTTTTGCTGTAATATTATTCAATAGTGTGTAGTGTGATATATTTATATAATGAAATGAGTGAATCATCGCTGTACTCAAAAATATGGTGTGCTTATTGTTGATTCAATTATGTTCATCAAACAGTGAACAAATACTTTGTCGGTTGTTACACTATATACACAGGTTATATATAAGTATCTGCATGTTTTGTTCACCATAACGAACCACTAAGTTGCTATTATGAATCAAAAAGTAACGAGGAGTGACCGCCGTGTACCAGCCAGCCACTCACGCCCTCCCTCAAGTCATCTGACTCACCCACATTCTCCTACCACAATACTGTTTTTGCTTTTATTCACTATATACAGACGCTATATATAAGTATCTACATTCGTATTCACCATAACGAACCACTAAGTTGGTATGCTGAGTGGCAGTGGCAGCCCGCCACTGGCTGCCACTCCCTCCTTCCCTCACCTCACCTGACTTGCCACCATTTTCCACTCACCATACTGTTTTTGCTTTTATATACAGACGTTATATATAAGTATTTACATGTTTTGTTCACCATAACTGTACATCTAAGCTTGTATGGTGAGTAGGACTTCTTGTATGGTGAGTAGGCAGAAAGACGTAGGACCTCACAGTCAGCTGATGGCTGCCGCCCTCAAGGCCAGACGCACTAATATTTCTCCTCCAACAATACTGCTTGTGGTGTTATTACGCTATATACACACATTATATATAAATATCTACCGGTTTTATTCACCATACTTGTACAAGTAAACTGGTATGGTGCCCAAAGACCATCGTAGTCACCAGTAAACAACACGATAATTCCTGCAGACGACGCTCCTCTAGCTCTCACCAAAATGGCGGCTCCCAACCTCCTACTCTTGCTGTTTATACCCTCTATACACACGTTATATATAAGTATCTACATTTGTGTTCACCATAGCGAACCACAAAGCTGGTATGCTGAGTGCAGTCAATAAAAGGTGGCCACACACAGTCAGATAACAATGCCACCACCCTCCCTCCCACAGCATTACTCCTCCCTCCATGGAGCACAGCGCTAAATATCATCACAATCCTCTTATTATCAGACCCATAGTCAGTTTTATCACAGTCAGGGGTCTTCTGTAATAATATTATCGCTACATAATAGCATGAACAAGTATATTATGGCATTTTTAGGCGATGCTGTGGTCACAAGCTGAACAGCAGTGCTGTGAGCTCATGCTGCGTGCGTCAGGCTTGGTAGCTTACTCGATACTGAGGCCCCTAACACCCGGGAATATGGCACACGATTTTTTTTAAAAATGGCGTCTGTTTACAAGAGCCCTGATGAAGGTGTGGTGAACCCCGTGTATCCGCGGGCCGTTTAAATCTTGCGTAGGACTCCAACGCATCATATGATGCAACGCGCAATTTACTGCAAGTCGGTCAAAGCATCATATGATGCGATGTGCAATTGAAGGGTTAAGCAGCACATCAACACCCGAGAGAAAATGGACGCAGAACACCAGCACTAGTGCACACTAGTTCTGATGATGCTAAGATAATAGGAAGGATAAGAAACTTAGATGATTGTCATGCCCTTCAAGATGACCTGGACAAAATAAGTACATGGAGCGCCACTTGGCAAATGGAATTCAATGTTAATAAATGCCATGTTATGGAATGTGGAATAGGAGAACATAGACCCCACACAACCTATATATTATGTGAGAAATCTTTAAAGAATTCTGATAAAGAAAGAGATCTAGGGGTGGTTCTAGAAAAAAAACTATCACCTGAGGACCACATAAAGAATATTGTGCGAGGAGCCTATGCCACGCTTTCCAACTTCAGAATTGCGTTTAAATACATGGATGGCGATATACTAAAGAAATTGTTCACGACTTTTGTTAGGCCAAAGCTAGAATATGCAGCGGTTGTGTGGTGCCCATATCTTAAGAAGCACATCAACAAACTGGAAAAGGTGCAAAGACGTGCTACTAAGTGGCTCCCAGAACTGAAGGGCAAGAGCTACGAGGAGAGGTTAGAGGCATTAAATATGCCAAAACTAGAAGACAGAAGAAAAAGAGGTGATATGATCACTACATACAAAATAGTAACAGGAATTGATAAAATCGATAGGGAAGATTTCCTGAGACCTGGAACTTTAAGAACAAGAGGTCATAGATATAAACTAGCTAAACACAGATGCCGAAGAAATATAAGAAAATTCACTTTCGCAAACAGAGTGGTAGATGGTTGGAACAAGTTAGGGGAGAATGTGGTGGAGGCCAAGACCGTCAGTAGTTTCAAAGCGTTATATGACAGAGTGCTGGGAAGACGGGACACCACGAGCGTAGCTCTCATCCTGTAACTACACTTAGGTAACTACACTTAGGTAACTACACCGCCCTGAACCAAAAACTCTTACGGCGCATGTGCAGGACATGAAAGAAAAGTAGCCCAACGGGTTGTATCCCGAGCGATTCGCTTAAGAAACAGCCCAACTCATGGGAACATAAGCCAAAGAGGAGTAAGCAACGACACACAAAGCCGGCCCACATAAGGCAAACCAATGAACCGAAGTGGAACCCAAGCGGGCTACTGGACTATAAGTAGCCCAATCCGGCATCCCGGACCAGGAGAGTGGAAGGAAAACGAGCAATGCCGAGACACAGCACAGAGAGAAGAGACATGAACAAAGAACAAGACAAGACTGAAAACCAAGAAGAAGCCCGGATGAGGACCAACAAGCCCTAGAAAGGACCGGAGGGAAGTTTCATCGAAAGACGACAGACGTTCCAATAATACGGAAGGTGCAAAAACCATCCCGAACTTTCGAGAGCACACAGAAACAAGCACAAATCACGAAGGCACAGAAAGGCCCAGTCGCACCCGAGACCAAAAGTCATGCAGAACCCCAAGAAGAGGGGAACATGACAGAGAAGTCCCGTCCCCAGAAAAATAGGGTGAAGAACGGAGAAGAGCACCCACCGACAGGAAAGAACCAATGGGCTTAAGGGAAAAGGAACCAAGCTCGGGGAGGAGCCGACGCCCAACAACTTGTGCAAAGAGTGAGGAAGGAAAAACCCCACTCCGCGTAACCGCAAGCCCCGCCCAGAGTGCAGAATAAACCCCAACGGGGTCCAACGGGGCCTGAGGCGCCCCAAGTCAGCCCTGCCCTAGCCCCGGGAACCCACACAGCAGGCCCCGGGGCCGAGCCGTCCCCCCAAAGCCCCAGCCTCACAAGAAAATACTGGGGCAGCCGTGAAAAACACAAAGGAAGGGAGCCCACTGGCAGATCCATACAACACGGCTGGAGGAACAGGCTCGAATGCCCCCGTCACTACCCCGGAAATGAAATTCCCCGAGACCAACCAAGTCTCAAAACCATGGAAGCCCTGCCCCGACCCCGAACCCACAACCGGTAAGAACCCGGACGCAGGGTGGAAGGGGGGGGGGGAGAATCCCGACAGGACCACCAACCAAAACGAGGCAGCCTCGGGGCTTCCAGGGAGCAAACAACCTAGAGCATTGCTACCGAAGTTCAATCAACGTGCAATGCCACCACATAGTCAACCCACATAGTCAACACAAGATTGGGAAAACCACATAGTCAGCATAAGACTGGGTAACCGAGTCACAAACAAGCAACAAAACTCACAGGACTCTGGGCCGAAGGTGTCGCCGACCCTACAGGCAGCAGAGCAGACAGAGGCAAAACAGGAAGAGTCACCTTGAGACAAGGGGACAGAGTAACCCTCGAACTCGCACAAAGCGAAAGGGGACTCCGGGGCCACATCCATCGGGCCCACGCTCCCCCTAGGGATTTCCCAGGGTCCTGAGCATTTACTATAAGAGGACTCGCACTCAGGTAATCCCAGGCAGGGTACTGCTAACCGGCGCCCAAATCTACCAAACAACTTTCTAAGAACTGAACCCCTGGGACGTGTACACTCACGGGGACCTAGCAGGGGGAACCACCGGAAGAAGGAAGAGAACTCACTACAAAAGGGGCAAGAACCAAAGGCAGACTCCCCCCCCCCACCAGATAGACAAACAAAAAGAAAAAGAAAACCCTCGCAAGAGGACAGCATACCCAGGAGGAACAGAGCTGGCCGCTATGATTGGTAAAAACAAGCTGCGCAGTACCCTGCGCCCCTACCAGTGCAAACTGCCTCTTATCCTAAGGCGAAGAAGGGAGACAGAAGCCCCTATCACACAAAGGGCGGCCGAAAACCAAACAGTAAACGGCCTAGCAGAAGCAGGACACAAGGAACTTGAGGAAGGTAACCCCAAGGGCAGCACTTACAGGGCACCTAGGAAACCCTAGGCGCATGCAGCCCGAGTACTGGAGACTTACTCCCGGCTCACGCACCACCTAGAAGACAGACACCACACTCTAGGTACCTTGCTGAAACAACCTCTGGAGCTGGCGCACACAACCGGTGCCTTTAGCATCAGCCAAAGAACTGATGGGTGGATAGCCGGCATGAGAGGTCTGGGGCTCCCCCTTTCCCCTCCCAGAGAGGGGGGGAGGGGGAGCTGCGCAGACAGCAGCGCGGTGACGTGTGACATCAGGCTAGTTTGCTCGTTTTTTGTTGGAGAGTTCTATCCACTTGTTCGGCTCTTGGTAGCAATTTTAACCGGAATAGGGGTTTGTTTTGGGACGCTTACCTTTCTTGATGCTTGACCCGGTCGATGGCAGACATAGAATGCTTCCAACCACACGGGAGTTTCTATAGGCCATTGATCCCCTTGCCTCTCTGAGGGGGCCAGGTTCTGGCCGTGGTCCCCGGTAGACCCTAAGAACTCTATACACATGACTGATGCCAAAGTCTGAGATTAGCATATCAGCCGAGATAGCTCCACGGAGCAGACGGGGCTCCCTGCAGAAAATTACCCAAAAAATAGAATTTCTTATAAGCGTGATCATCACTAAGCGAGCGGCTCATGTAAACTGAGGCAGGTCGGCCCGCGCGACGGGAACCATGCGCTCGGTCGACCCGCAACCTGTCTCTTAAAAAGAACGTCGCATTTCGCCGTTTGCCCGTATGGCTGAATTTGGACGTAATTTAAAAATGAAAAAAATATGAAAATAAATTAGGATTTTTGTTTTCAACAACAGTAAGTTAAGGGTCCTCTGATAGGTTAGGTGGGCAGGAAATTCTCATAAAGTTTCAAAACGTTATGAAAAACGTTAATTTAAAGTGTCCTCTCATAACCTCTGCGCGTACGCGGACGACTCAAATAGAAAACGGAACAGAACGTCACTTTTGTGAGTCAATTTCATTTCAAATTACGACCAAATTTGGCCATAGCGCGCATACAAGCCAAAAGTGACGTTCTTTTTAAGAGGACGGGTTGCGACCCGAACGTGTATCAATAAATATCGTTAGTCGACGACACTAAGGTAAGTCGAGTCGTATTTTCCGATCAAATTTAAATTGTAACTCAAAATTATCGTAAGATGGGGTAATTGTAAGTCGAGGTGCCACTGTACCATATTTGCCAGCGTAAAAGATGCACCCTTGCATAAGACACACCCCTATTTTACAAGGATATTTTGTGGAAAAATCTATTTTAGTATGTTTCATCATACATTCATTGAAAGACATTTTAAAATGGCTTTTATACCTGTACTCCTATCAGATCAGCTGTATATTTGTTTACATTATGGTCAAAAGAATTGCTAAACAGGATGTGAAACTTGTATTTCTGGATGTGATGTTTTATGTTACCACAACAAGCCACCAGGGCAGCGCACATGGTGGTTAAGAGACATAAATGGTCTCTTAATACTATCGCGCTCCCAGCAGTCGGCCGTGTAACTTTCCCTTGTGTGCCTGACGTGTCGGGCACTCAAGCGCCAACAATGTCACAAGTGGAGTACCACAGGGTTCAGTTCTTGCACCAGTGATGTTTATTGTCTACATAAATGATCTACCAGTTGGTATACAGAATTATATGAACATGTTTGCTGATGATGCTAAGATAATAGGAAGGATAAGAAACTTAGATGATTGTCATGCCCTTCAAGATGACCTGGACAAAATAAGTACATGGAGCACCACTTGGCAAATAAAATTTAATGTTAATAAATGCCATGTTATGGAATGTGGAATAGGAGAACACAGACCCCACACAACCTATATATTATGTGAGAAATCTTTAAAGAATTCTGATAAAGAAAGAGATCTAGGGGTGGTTCTAGATAGAAAACTATCACCTGAGGACCACATAAAAGAATATTGTGCGAGGAGCCTATGCCACGCTTTCTAACTTCAGAATTGCTTTTAAATACATGGATGGCGATATACTAAAGAAATTGTTCACGACTTTTGTTAGGCCAAAGCTAGAATATGCAGCGGTTGTGTGGTGCCCATATCTTAAGAACCACATCAACAAACTGGAAAAGGTGCAAAGACATGCTACTAAGTGGCTCCCAGAACTGAAGGGCAAGAGCTATGAAGAGAGGTTAGAGGCATTAAATATGCCAAAACTAGAAGACAGAAGAAATAGAGGTGATATGATCACTACATACAAAATAGTAACAGGAATTGATAAAATCGATAGGGAAGATTTCCCGAGACCTGGAACTTTAAGAACAAGAGGTCATAGATATAAACTAGCTAAACACAGATGCCGAAGAAATATAAGAAAATTCACTTTCGCAAACAGAGTGGTAGATGGTTGGAACAAGTTAGGGGAGAAGGTGGTGGAGGCCGAGACCGTCAGTAGTTTCAAAGCGTTATATGACAAAGAGTGCTGGGAAGACGGGACACCACGAGTGTAGCTCTCATCCTGTAACTACACTTAGGTAATTACACTTAGGTAATTACAGAAAAGTGTATACTCTTTTCAGTGTTGTGACCGTATTTATTGATATATGTGTTTCTTTTTGGTATCAATGTGTTCGCAATAGAATGTTCTAGAGTAACATATGTATAAAATGTTACTAAAGCATGCGTGAGACCAGCACCAAATAAAGAACTAGGTCGCTTGTTAGCCGTGCGCCAAACAGCGATGAAATTAAAAAAAAAAAGGTGAAAAAGAAAAAAAGTGGAAAAAAGAAAAACCAGCATTGAATGTAATGAAACGCCATTTTCTGGGCGAGTCCCAGAGGCTCCCCGGAGCTATCCATGGCTGATATGGATATTCTAACTATTTTGCATCAATTGATGTGGGTGGAGTTCTAGCCTACCGGGGACCACGAGCCAGAACCTGGCCCTCTCACAGAGGCATGGGGATCAATGGCCCATAGAATGCACATGTGATTTGGAGCATTCTATATCTGCCATCGACCGGGACAGGCACCCAGAAAGGTAAGCGCCACAAAACAAACCCCTATTCTGGTTAACAACAAAAATTGACAAACGAGTGGACAGAACTCCCCAAAAGAAAAACGAGCAAACCAACATGACGTCACATGAGCCGCGCCGCATGTCTGCGCAGCTCCCCCCTCCCTGGGAGGGGGAAGGGGGAGCCCCAGACCCCCGAGCCAGCGTTCCACACCCCAGTTCTGAGGCTGGATATAAAAAACTGCGAAAAACCGCCGACCGGAAGGCGGGAGGGATGCCGGGGAGCCTCCGGGACTCACCCAGAAAATGGTGTTTCATTACATTTAACGCTGGTTTTCTGGGGGGAGCCCCTACGGCTCCCCGGAGCTACCTCACCAAAGACTACCAAGAAAACCAAGGGCACTTACCCGGGAGGCGGTCGGTGCTCCACACCTCAAGACGAAGCCGAGACAACGGGCTGCAACTGCTGACCTAAGGCAACACAGGCCCGACTGGGCCCAGGAGCATTAACAAGGTAGTGTGCAGCCAAGACCCTGTTTGACCGCCAAAATCCCCGTGCCCGAATGTCAGCCCAAGACATACCGCCGAAGACGGCAGCAAGAGCAGCGAACTTACGAACATCATGGGCACGGAGATAGACTGCAGGTTGGCTGAATTTAATAACTCTGCGGATGACCTGAGAGACCCGAACCCGCGAACAGGGAAGAAGGGAAACCGGATCAACCCAAAGCGCGTCCCGGGACACAGAAGCCATGGCGCTCAGATAACGGCGGAGGGCCGCAACCAGACACAACACATGGTGAACCCCTGCCCTGACAAACCATGCATCAATAACCCAAGGACCCCTCCGGAAAGCAACAGTCTCATTCTTCGCCAGAAAAGAGGGAGACGGCTACAAACGAACAAACAGAAGACCACAAACAAAGGAGCAAAAACTTCTGCGCTGGAGAAGAGCATGAAGCTCCGCCACGCGACCCCCAGAGGCTAATGCCAACAGAGAAAGAGCCTTAGCAAAGCAATTTTGAACCGAAGGGGCCACAACAAACCGAGGAGTGGAAAGATAAAAGAGCACTCTGTCCAAGGACCAGGATGGCTCAGGCGGCGCATGAGCTGGCCGGAGGTCCAAGGGCCACTCCTTGGGCCGTTCTTCGTGGTTTCCTTCCTTATTGCCATTTTCCTCCCCATGCTACACTTTTTGTGTGTCTGGGTCAGTGCTTCTTGGTTATCCTGTTTGGTGCTCCGGTGGCCTCTATCCATGTTCCACGTCCTGCTTTTGGACTTCTCCGGTGTTCCGTTTTGGTACCGAGTTCCTGCGATTTCTGTGTAGTTTTCTGCAGGCTTCGGGTTGCGCTGTCTGTGGGGGGGTGTGGACTTATCGGCCTGCCGCTCCTGCTTTCCTGGTTCCTTTTCTTGGAACTGGGTTTGCTGGGTTCCGGTCCTGGTTTTGGTTTTTCTTTGTTCCTTTTCCGGACCGGGTGTGTTTGCTTCTTGCGGTTCTCGTCCTTATATTCTTACGGTGGTTTTCCACTTGGATGCTTCAGGGATGTGCGTCTCATTCTTCCCTGCTGGAGCTGGTTATATGTTGCTCCTTTGGGTTGCGGGGTCGCTGTTTTTCGCTTCGCGTTTTGCGAATCTAAACACAGGTCCCAGTTCTTGGGACCAGGCTATTGGTCTCCCACTTGCGTGTTTCTTCTCGGGGGCAGTGTGTGGTTTTCTGTCATTGCGAAGGGTCCTTCGGTCTTTGATAGGGTTGGCTTGTCTTCCCTTCGCAGTGGTTCTGGGACCGTTGTCTGGGATTGTCCTGTCACCACCTGTTTGGTGGTGCTGGCGGAGCCGCTCCTGCTTGCGTTAAGTGTTGCGGTTCCTTCTGCTCCATTCCGCTTGCTGTCCTGGGCGTTGTTCCCCTCTGGCCTGCTCTGGAGTTTTGGGGCCGTCCTGGTCATTGGCCTGGGTGGTCTTTCTTCTCTTCTCGTTTGGTCTTTGTTTTGTCTCTGGTTTTGGTGGTTGAGTTAGGGCGTGTGGTATCCGCCTCCCGGTTCCTTCCCTGTTTTACTTATCTTTGGGGAGGTAGCTCCGGGGAGCCGACGGGGCTCCCCCCAGAAACCCAGCGTTGAATGTAATGAAATGCCATTTTCTGGGTGAGCCCCGGAGGCTCCCCGGCATCCCGCCCTCCCTCCGGTTGGCGGCGTTTTTGACATCCAGCCTAAGAACTGCCAGTTGGATCGCCGCGCCCGGCGTGGAGGCTGGGGCTCCCCCTTCCCCCTCACGGGGAGGGGGGGGGTTTGCGCAGACGGTGGCGCGGCTACGTGATGACGTCATGCTAGTTTAATAATTTTGTTTGGGGAGTTTTGTCCACTCGTTCGGCTTTCGGTAGCAATAATTTCACCAGAATAGGGGTTTGTTTTGGGGCGCCTACCTTTCTGGGTGCCTGTCCCGGTCGATGGCAGACATAGAATTCTCCCAATCACAAAAGGGGTTTCTATAGGCCATTGCTCCTCATGCCTCTCTGAGGGGGCCAGGTTCTGGCTCGTGGTCCCCGGTAGGCAAGAACTCCTAGCACTTTGACTGATGCCAGAAAGTTATACATATCCATTCAGCCTGGATAGCTCCGGGGAGCCTCCGGGACTCACCCAGAAAATGGCGTTTCATTACATTCAATGCTGGGTTTTTCAATATTTTGACTATTACACTTGTCAATGATACAGGTCTATGATTAAGGGGGTCTTCCCTGCTTCCACTTTTGTAGATTGGAACTATGTTAGCCTTTTTCCACACATCAGCTACAACTCCTGTAAACAGGGATGCCTGAAAAATCAGTTGAAGTGGAATGCTGAGCTCATGTGCACATTCTCTCAGAACCCATGGTGAAACTCCATCTGGACCAACTGCTTTGTTCTTACTTAGCTCCTTAAGCATTTTTTCCACTTCGTCTCTAGACACCTCTATGTGCTTTATGTTGTTCTCTGGAATTCTTATTGCATCTGGCTCCCTAAAGATTTCATTTTGTACAAACACACTTTGGAACTTTTCGTTTAGTGTTTCACACATTTCCTTTTCATTTTCCGTGAATCTATTTCCCATTTTCAACCACTGAATATTATCCTTTACCTGCAATTTGTTATTTATGAATTTATGGAATAGACCTGGTTCTGTTTTACATTTGTCTGCAATCCCTTTTTCAAATTTCTTTCTGCCTCTCTCCTCACTGCCGTGTAGTTGTTTCTCACATCTTTGTATCGTTGGTATGTTTGGGGGTTTGGACTCTTCCAGTATTGATTCCATTTTTGTGTCTTTTGGTCTCTGGCCCTCTCGCAATTTCTATTAAACCAATCCTGTTTCCTAGTTCTGCATCTCTTTTTGGTATAAATTTTTTGTGCCTTTATCATATATTTCACAAAACTTGACATACATCTCATTCACTTCCTTGCCTAGCAACAAGTCTGTCCAATTATACTCACTAAAAATTTCTAAGGTCGCCATAATGTCCTCTCCTGAAGTCAGGTTTTTCAACCGCTTCAACCTCCTTATTTTCTTCCAGATTATAATGCATTGCATACTTTATTCCCAAAAAGACATGGTCACTTTTACCCAAGGGAGGAAGGTACTGAATGTCAAATATCTCTTCCTCCTTCCTGGTAAATATCAAATCTAGCATGGAGGGAACGCTAGATGTGGAGTTGGTAACTTTCTTATATTTGCTCTAATATGTAAATATTCATTTAGAGAACAAATCCTCAAGGGCATTACGAGGGTTTGAATCTACGTCCGAGAGGATCCCAAAAGCTGCCTTAATCGACTGAGCTACGACAAGGTTAAAAGAATTGCAATGAGTGCATGAGGAATTGTTGTAAAACCCTGGTTTGTGTCTCAGAGAGACTGCAGAACAATGGGTAAATCAGGTTGATTTCCCAGTTGCAAATCTTATAACCATGTCATAGCTCAGTCGATTAAGGCAGCGTCTGGGATCCTCTCGGACGTAGGTTCGAACCCTTGTCACGGCCCTTGTGGATTTATCAATTTGATGCATCGCGCTATTGTGATTTCTGTGTGTAATTCCTTTAGAGCATTCTGTTGCGAACAATTTGATACCAAACTGAACGACGTAGCACAAAAAGTGAGGTTAGAAGGCTGAAAATAGTATAAACATCGCTCGCTCTGCTACCTTGAGGTGCGCGGCAGTCCACCCCCCGAGGCAGCAAAAGTGTTAAGTCTAGCTAGCCTGAGGTTTAGTTTCGTGAATGATGAATAAGAATGCAGTTTTTCCCGCTGTGTTTGCTAATATGTCCTGGGCAGATATTCGGGCATGGGGATTCTGGAGGTCAAACAGGTTGTTGGTGGCCTGGTACTTGGTCAATGTTTCTGGGCCTCAGTGCCCCTATGGGCCGGCTTTCTAGGATAATGGTCTCATCTTCACTATGATACCTGCGGTGCTCCCTCCTCCCTGGTAAGTGCCCAATTTTTCCTTCTCCATGAGTAGTTAGCTTCGAGGAGCCACAAGGGGCTCCTCCAGAAAATAAGCGTTGAATGTAATGACCCTATTTCTAGGTGAGCCCCAGTGGCTGTCTGACACCCTCCCTTCCCCAGAGAGTCGGGTTCTCACTTTATTCGTCAAACTAAGGGTGCTGCGGCCTGTGAGCCATGCAGTGGCCCTTCTCCTCCCTCCAAACAAGAAGGTGCAGCGAACGAGCGGGCACTGGTTTAAAAAAGAAAAATTATTGTTTACATAATTTGTGGAGTTCAATGACCATTTTCAAGCCTGCAGGTCTCAGAGGCAGCCAGCTGTGATTTGTTTTAACTCACTGACTTTCTGGGTACTTTCCTTGGTGGTGGCATAAATGTAACTTATATATAAATGCCACAGCTTCCTTCACCTCTGTGAGGGGACCAAGTTTTGACTCTGGGTGCCCGGTAGGCCAGAGAATTCCACAACTGATAACACCTAGTCGATGGCACCTACATCAGAGATGGTAGCTTCAGGGAGCCACTGGGCTCACTCAGAAATTGGTGTTTCATTAGATTCAATGCTTGTTTTTTTTCCTAACTGTGCAAATCCATAAAGCCATACAATTATCTCATCAATATTTTACAGAATTCCTTATCATTCCATACATCTACATTTTTAGAAACTCGACAGAACTAAAGCTTTCATGAAAATATTGTATAAGCTTACAGGATCAGATACTTACATGATACTAGGTCAAAACATTTGCGATCATCCATACTCGCTTTGACTTGGCATGTAAGCAATGGAACTGTGACGGGGGGCTTAGTTTCATCTGAGTGACGAATACAAAGTACGCTGTCACGCACTTCACATTTTCTTTTTTGCCACACTTTACGCATTTTGCCTGTAGGGAGAAATCAAAAGTCAATTAAGTACACCAATAATTAGAGACTATCATTCTTGCTTCTTCATGTCAATAAATATATTAGTAAACTTTTTTTTTTTAGAAAGAAACATTCAGCCATATTACAGAATTAACGTAGCAAAGGAAGAGGTGTAAGGATGGGGTCTTTATTTGGAAGGAATGTATATAAGAGTGGTAGTATTGGCAATAACAGTTGAAACTGTATTGGTTAGAAAAGGAAACCTTCAAAACTCCTGCCAGTGCAGTGGTCTAGTTCTACACATGTGCAGTACATGGTTACAATAAGAGAATGTTCCCCTTTAAATGATGTAAATAAAGACCCATGAAAGCAAATAGTGTCCCCCAAGTACATTCTGTGACTGGTAAGCATGTTATAAAAGCAAGTGTTAAATGTAGTAAACCATTTAGGAACTAAATGAGCCAAAGAATGAAATAAGCTGGGGAATACAATTTGAAAATTGGAATACAGTGGTACCTCGAGTGTCCCTGTATGCGAGTTTTTTCGGAATACGAGCAGGATTTCCTCGAAAATTTGTCTCGGAAGGCGAGGGTTACCTCGGAACGCGAGTTTGTTCATACGTGTACAGGCCGGCTAGTGCGTGGTGGCACGGCGATCGCGCCTCAGTTTACTAGTGTCTCGTGCCCAGTGACTATCCCACCTGAATTCTTCACAAGGATTTACAGTTTTTTGTCGGTTTTTTGGCCATTTGTGCATAAAAGTTGTCATTATATATCTCGCCATGGGTCTCAAGAAAGCCATTGGTAAGGTTCAACCTAAGAAAATAGCTGTGAGTAGAGGCAGTAGAGGATGTCCCTCCTTGATTAAGAAAATGTGTGAAGTATGGGAAGAACTGCAAAGTTTTGTTGGAAAAACTCACCCAGATAAAGCTGTAGCAGGCCGTTGCATTGACCTTTTAAATGATAATGTGATGTCTTACAACAGACAAGTGATAAAATGTAGGGAGAAACAAGTGTCTTTAGACAAATTCTTAGTAAGACAAGCAAGTCCTAGTGGTATGCAGGCAAAATGTGCCAGTGTGTGCATACCAGTGAAGTCCTCACTGCCTGATGTGATAATGGAAGGGGACTCCCCTTCCAAACAGTAACTCCTCTCCTCTTCCCCCCTCCTCACCATCTTCCATACGCCTACAGCATTCAACAGCAAGGTAAGTAATAACTTGAACATAGTTTTGTAGTTTATTTAGATGAATTAGGTATAAAAATTTAGTTTGATGTGGGGTTTTTTGGGTAGTCAGGAACGGATTAATTCATTTTCCATTATTTCTTATGGGAAATTAGCTTCGGAATACGAGTTTTTCGGAATACGAGGCGTCTCCAGAACCAATTAAACTCTTAAAACTGAGGTATGCCTGTACAAGCCNCCTGCCAGGCAGGCTCCCTTTTTCCCTCCCCCTGCCTGTCTGACTGGCTCCCTCATTCCCTCCCTACCTATCTGGCAGGCTCCCTCATTTCCCCCTCCCTCCCTGCTTGGCTGGCTGGCTGGCTTTCTCTCTCCTTCCCTGCCTGCTTCCCTCCCCCCCTCACCAATTTGTTGAGAAATTACAATAATTTCATTTGTGAAATTATCTCAATAATTGTAATGGCTGCAAGAGTTATGAGATATTATACAATGAGTGTTAGGCCAGGTGTTTCATTTGTTTATCTCTCAGTGATAAAGGTTCACATTTTATATTCGGCTGCAAGTCGACCCAGGTTTTTGGAGAGATTTTTAGGCTTCAATGTTGATTACTTATATACCAGCATTATAGTAAACTCTCTGGCTGTCTATTAGTATCCAGACAAACCTCTGGTCATCTGAATCCTATTGACATTCTATGGATTATGGACAGGATGTGGACATAAATCTATCCGGTTGCAATTTTGTCCGGATGACCCATTATCCAGATAATCCAATTCTATAGCATTTATCTTCCACAGATCTTTATCTAAATTAGATTCCCAGTGGATGATTAAAATATTTCTTATGCTCTATCCTGGCCTAGGACCAAAAGTAGGTCCTGGTGATTACTTCATTTATGGGTGTATTTGTAACACACACAGGCCCACATCCATAATTGTACCTTACACTTTATGTAACAAAATGAATTTATTGCAGCATGTTTGTTTTATTCAGGAGAAATCTCCCTTAAAAAGTAGTCTCTTACCTTCTTTACTATTGAGAAGGACAGACATCCAAGCAGCAGCCTCAACTTCGTCTTCCCCCATAAGATGGTACGTTCGGTTATCTAGAAAATGAAATTTGTTGCAATTAGAAAAACTGTATTGTGGTCAGTGTGTGTAGCACAGTATAGCCACAAAGGAGGGAAATGCCAGTGTATGATGAAAATATTAGTGTAAGCGAGTGCCAGATGCAAAAGTGCAACAATATGCTTGCCATGCGGTAGAAAGACAGATGTGAAGTACAGTAAATCTGTTGGCAACCATTCTCACTGACAGAGTGGTAGATAATGGCAAGGTCAACAGAACAACACAAGAAGCAGTAACTTAACCAAATTGTTAACTAATAATATTAAAGGTTACTATTATAACCAGACTATAACAGAAACATGCACTCAGTTGATGTGTCACATGATTGCTGTTGAGTATATATGAAAAAGAGTGAAGTGGACAAAGAAAATGTTTTTTTGCCTTATGGTACTGACATAACACTGCTCAACAGTTTTAACATTTATATGTTGAAATCAGGTAATAAACAATCCATGCACATGTTTAGTCTTGCTATTTTGACAAAATTACTAACTACATTATGCAAATACAGAGACAGAGGCATTCACCCCCCACCTTCAATATTGCCTTATGCTACTCCAGACAGACTGGCATTCAAGGACACCGTATTGCTACACAAAATAAGAGTTCTTACCATATTTGGGAAACCATGCAAAATACCAATGTGAATGCTATGCTTGTAACAGCACACAAATAAAGCAAAAGATATGTAAGATAGTACAAGCATGTGCAGTGTGTGGGGTAAGGCCCTGCTTGATACCTGCTTGGTGGGGTTCTGGGAGTTCTTCTACTCCCCAAGCCCGGCCTGGCTTGACTTGTGAGACGCTCTGTGTTACAGACAGCTCGACTTGTGAGACGCCCAGTGTTACATGAACGTATTTAATTGACATTCAGTACCTTCCTCCCTTGGGTAAAAGTGACCATGTCTTTTTGGGAATACAGTATGCAATGCGATATAATCTGGAAGAAATATGACGGTCGATGCAATTGAAAAACCTGATTTTAGGAGAGGACATTATGGCAACCTTAGACAAATTTTTAGTGAGTATAATTGGACAGACTTGTTGCTAGGCAAGGAAGTGAATGAGATATATGTCAAGTTTTGTGAAATATATGATATAGGCACAAAAAAATTTATACCAAAACAGAAACAGAACTAGGAAACAGGATTGGTTCAACAGAAGTGCGAGAGGGCCAGAGACCAAAAGACACAAAAATGGAATCAATACAGGAAGAGGCCAAACCCCAACATACCATGATACAAAGATGCGAGAAACACTACACGGCAGTGAGGAGAGAGGCAGAAAGAAATTTTGAAAAAGGATTGCAGACAAATGTAAAACAGACCAGGTCTATTCTATAAATTCATAAACAACAAATTGCAGGTAAAGGATAATATTCAGAGGTTGAAAATGGAAATAGATTCACGGAAAATGAAAAGGAAATGTGTGAAACATTAAACAAAAGTTCCAAAGTGTGTTTGTACAAATGAAATCTTCAGGGAACCAGATACAATAAGAATTCCAGAGAACAACATAGAGCACATAGAGATGTCTAGAGACGAAGTGGAAAAATTCTCAAGGAGCTAAATAAGAACAAAGCAGTTGGTCCAGATGGAGTTTCACCATGGGTTCTGAGAGAATGTGCACCTGAGCTCAGCATTCCTCTTCAACTGATTTTTCAGGCATCCCTGTTTACAGGAGTTGTAGCTGATGTGTGGAAAAAGGCTAACATAGTTCCAATCTACAAAAGTGAAGCAGGAAGACCCCCTTAACTATAGACCGGTATCATTGACAAGTGTAATAGTCAAAATATTGGAAAAAATAATTAAAACTAAATGGGTAAAAACCCTGGAGAGAAATGATATAATATCAGACAGACAGTATGGTTTTCGATCTGGAGATCCTGTGTATCGAATTTACTCAGTTTCTGATCGAGCAACAGAGATATTACAGGAAAGAGATGGTTGGGTTGACTGCATCTATCTGGACCTAAAAAAGGCTTTCGACAGAGTTCCACATAAGAGGTTGTTCTGGAAACTGGAAAATATTGGAGGAGTGACAGGTACGCTTCTAACATGGATGAAAAATTTTCTGACTGATAGAAAAATGAGGCTGTGATCAGAGGCAATGTATCGGACTGGAGAAATGTCACAAGTGGAGTACCACAGGGTTCAGTTCTTGCACCAGTGATGTTTATTGTCTACATAAATGATCTACCAGTTGGTATACAGAATTATATGAACATGTTGCTGATGATGCTAAGATAATAGGAAGGATAAGAAACTTAGATGATTGTCATGCCCTTCAAGATGACCTGGACAAAATAAGTATATGGAGCACCACTTGGCAAATGGAATTTAATGTTAATAAATGCCATGTTATGGAATGTGGAATAGGAGG
>WNGS01000277.1:0-17887 GCA_020271785.1 Procambarus virginalis | reverse complement strand
TACCCAAGGGAGGAGGTACTGAATGTCAAATACTTCTTCCTCCTTCCTGGTAAATATCAAATCTAGCATGGAGGGAACGTCCCCTTCCCTCATCCTCGTAGCTTGTTTAACATGTTGATACAAGAATGTTTCCAGGATGAGGTCTACAAATTTACAGGTCCAAAAATCTTCTGTTTTAGCTTCATATGCTTCCCAGTCTATGGATTTCAAGTTGAAGTCACCAACTATCAACAGTCGTGACCTATTGTTATCTGCTCTCGCCATAATCTCTCTCATTATTGTTATAAGACCTTCTCGTTTACTATCTAGCTCCTCCTTTGACCATGTGCTGCTTGGTGGTGGACTATATGCATTTATTACCATTAGTTTATCATCTTCATGGCAGATCTCTAGTGCTATTATGTCAACCTCTTGTGGATTGGCAGTCATTATTTCCTTCACCTTTATGTGTTCTTTCACCAGCACAGCAACGCCACCGCCTTTCCTAATTTTTCTGTCCCTTCTCCAAATTGAGTAGCCCCTTGGGAATATGACCTCATTTAAAATATCATCTTCAAGTTTTGTCTCCGTGAGTGCAACAATGTCTGGTGTCTGCATCTGTATTACATCACTTAACTCCAATATCTTCGATCTTACTCCATCTATGTTGGTGTATGCAACCTTCAGGAACTTGTTCCCCCTCTCCTTATTCTTCACTCCCCCTCTCTCTATTGATTGTGTTGGTTTGCCTTTATGTACCACTTTACTGGTCTGCCTACCCCTAACACTTTGTAGAAAAAAGATTTGATTTCTTCTTCATTCCTGCTCTCATTTAAACGTTTTGCCTCAGCGAGGTTCAGTTTCAGCTTCTCCCTGTCTTCTCTTGAAAGATCTCGTCTTAATGACCACATTTTCCCATCCTCATCACTTTGTAACTTTCTAGCATTCCTTAGAACTTCTTCCATCTGCTTGGCACCGTTTAGGGTGATCCTCAAAGGTCGATCTTTCCCTTTTACATATCTGCCTATTCTCCTGTAGTCGCACACATTCTCTTTGGTTGTAAGACCTTCCACGAGGCCAACAATTTTATCTACTACTTTTGCTTCTTCTACAGCTCTTTCTGACCTAGATGTTATCTCCTTTTCTTTGCAGCCAAAAATTATCAGGGACTTACTCCGATCAACTGTGTTTTGCACCAACCTCGGGTTAGATGCCAATTACTTTCTCACTTCCAGCCTAATGTTTGATTTATCTTGGTTGCTGCATTTTTGGGCTTCCTTTACTGCTGCTTCCATTTTTTCCTTCTCCTTGGCCACTTGTGCATAAGTGAGTTGCATATCTTTCTTGCACTGTTCTATTCCCTGTGTAACTTCCTCCATCTGTGCTGACAAAAGCTGTTTCTCCTCTTGAATTTCCTTGCCTAGCCTATTGTAATCATTTATGTTTAAATTTGCTCTAACTTCTTCCAAAGCTATTTTTAAGAGTATATTTCCTTCTTCCATGGCTTTGCAATTTGTTTCCAATTGACTCTTTTCCTTGCGCAAGTCTTTCACTAAACCCTCAAGACCTAAAACTTTGCTATTCAAATGATCATTATTTTCTTTCAATTTACGAATTATTTCTACATGAGAGTTCACTATAGTATCTAATTTTACCAACTTGTTGTGTAGACTGCTAATATCAATGCTTTCTTCATTGAATCCCTCAAAATCAAGCTCTGTTTTGTTTTTCCACTTGCCATTGGCCATCTTGAATGTTCTTCTCTGCACTGTAAACACTATAGGGGCAACTTTTTCTCACCCAATTTTTCACTTCCTTTGGCACATTCCTGTTATCTCATCTATTTTTCAAAAGCACTATACCTTTATGATCTCTGGGACACCACTCACTATCCTCAACCTGTACTACAATACTTAGGATTGTTGAAATATGCTGGAGCTCCTCTGCTGCAAGTGTTGACCCTGGGGGTGTCACCTTTTTTCTTGACAAATTTGAAAATTTGAAACACACAAATTTCTTTGTGTGTATGTATTTGTATGTGTATAAAGAACTTATGGAAGCTGATCAGAATTGCATTTCACCTTTGTAAATGCACATTAATGACACTTCGAACACTTTATGTAGGGCATACATAAATCTGTGTATCTATGTATTTCTGTATGTAGGTTAGCTTAGCATTTTAAAAGTATATTTTCTGGAATCCTGAGGGAAAAAATCCTGAGGAAACTACTCCAAGCTTGTACTAAAGAGACACCCTTCTTGAGCCCGGATGGGCACATGTATAAGCAAGTAGATGGGGTCGCCATGGGTTCTCCCCTAGGTGTCCTGTTTGCGAACTTCTACATGGGTACTATCGAGAAAAGTCTTAGTCGACTTGAACTTGAAACCGGCCATATACTGCAGGTATGTTGACGACATTTTTACACAGGTACCTGATGTCAGACATCTGCAGGAGCTGAAGGAGGCATTTGAGCAGAATTCTGTGTTGCATTTCACTTACGAGATGGAGAAGGATGGGAAGCTGCCCTTTCTAGATGTAACAGTCATGGAAAGTAGCGGAGGTTTCCACACTGCAGTCTACACTAAGGAAACAAACATAGGAATGTGCCTAAATGCCAACAGTGACTGTCCAGACAGGTACAAGAGGAGTGTTGTTAAAGCTTATGTCGACCGTGCCCTCAGCCACAGCTCAGAATGGAAGCAAGTTGACGAAGAACTCTGTAGGGTAAGGCAGGTCCTAGTCAACAATGGCTTCTCCAATGGTTTCATTGAAGACATCATAAGAAGGAAAGTGAAACGCCATGCAACCTCTGAAGAGACAACTAATACAACACCTATACCCCCTATTAGACTATTTTACAGGAACTTCTTTTCCACAGCTCATAAAACGGAGGAAAGGGTCCTGAAAGATATTGTTAATAGAAATATTATCCCTACAGACAAAAATCAGAAGATACAACTGACGATTTACTATAAAACCAAGAAAATGGCCAGCCTACTCATGAGAAACTCTCCAGACACGGAGCAGAACGCTCTAAAAGAGACCAACGTCGTCTATGCCTTCAAATGCCCTCTTGGGGACTGTAAGCCTCAAAAAACTCAGTATATAGGCAAGACAACAACATCTCTTTCCAGGCGTTTAACGATGCATAAGCAACAGGGCTCCATTAAGGAACATATAATCTCTTCCCACAACCAAACCATCACCAGAGAAATCTTAGCAAACAACACAGAAATCATTGATAGATACAGCGACAGCAGGCGGCTTGACATCTGCGAGGCACTACACATCAAGAAGTCAACACCAGCAATCAACAGCCAATTAGCGCACAACTATATTCTACCCACTTCAAGACTCCGCTCCAATATAGAAGCATCAAGAAATATGGGCCAATAGGCCTTCTGCAGTTACAAATCTATACCCATTGTTCCGTGATCTGTGTTTTGTTGAAAGTTTGTTTTTCACCCCACTATTGTATTACATCACCTCACCCAAATGCAGGTATAAGAGCCAATGCTGTTCAGTCATAAGTTGTGTGTGGATAAACTAAAGTCTTTGAAAATGTAATAAGTTTTACGAAACGCGCTCAAGTGCCGCGTCAGACTAGAAATAAAAATGAATTTTGGAGAATTGATTTTTCATTTACCTTCAACAGTAATAAGGAAGATCTAGAAAATTCGTGTTAGAATTATTAATCTTACTTTTTCGGTCATATTTAATAATATATGTCTACAGGAAAGACTGCTACCAAAATATACTAATATATATATATATATATATATATATATATATATATATATATATATATATATATATATATATATATATATATACACACACACACACACACACACACACACCACACACACACACACACACAGTACAACCTCGATTCAACGTACCCTGATTCAACGAATCTCCGGCTAGTTCGCACACTTTTCAGACCGGATTTACTCACCCGGTTCGACGAACAATGGTTTGCCGAAGCGGGGGATGTTCGGATTTGCTTACGATGTCCAGACAGAGTTCACAGACTGGTGGAAAACTTTCCCATTCTATCACAGATTACAATTAATAATTCTCTCATATGACAAGTTGGATCACACAAGTGGACCACACAAGTAGACCACACAAGTGGACCACAAGTGGTCCACAAGCTTACGATTTTGGGACAGAGTTCACAGAACGGTGGAAAACTTTCCCATTCTATCACAGATTACAATTAATAATTCCCTCATATGACAAGTTCGATCACACAAGTGGACCGCACATGTGGACCGCACATGTGGACCACACAAGTGGACCGCGCATGTGGACCGCACATGTGGACCGCACAAGTGGTCCACAAGCTTACAATGTTGGGACAGAGTTCACAGAGTGGTGGAAAACTTTCTCATTCTATCACAGATTACAATTAATAGTTCTCCCATATGACAAGTTTGATCACACAAGTGGACCGCACAAGTGTACCGCACAAGTGGACCGCACAAGAGTCCACAAACTTGCGATGTTGGGACAGAGTTCACAGAGTTGTGGAAAACTGTCTCATTCTATCACAGTTTACAATTAATAATTCCTTCATAAGACAAGTTGCATCACACAATTAAGTGGACCACACAACAAGTGAACCATATGAACCAAACACCAGCCAGAATGGTCCACACAACAAGTCAACCATATGAACCAGATACCAGCCAGAGTGGTCCACACAAATGAACGACCGAGAGGTCGTTCCACATAAGAGGTTGTTCTGGAAACTGGAAAATATTGGAGGAGTGACAGGTACGCTTCTAACATGGATGAAAAACTTTCTGACTGATAGAAAAATGAGGGCTGTGATCAGAGGCAATGTATCGGACTGGAGAAATGTCACAAGTGGAGTACCACAGGGTTCAGTTCTTGCACCAGTGATGTTTATTGTCTACATAAATGATCTACCAGTTGGTATACAGAATTATATGAACATGTTTGCTGATGATGCTAAGATAATAGGAAGGATAAGAAATTTAGATGATTGTCATGCCCTTCAAGAAGACCTGGATAAAATAAGTATATGGAGCACCACTTGGCAAATGGAATTTAATGTTAATAAATGTCATGTTATGGAATGTGGAATAGGAGAACATAGACCCCACACAACCTATATATTATGTGAGAAATCTTTAAAGAACTCTGATAAAGAAAGAGATCTAGGGGTGGTTCTAGATAGAAAACTATCACCTGAAGACCACATAAAGAATATTGTGCAAGGAGCCTATGCTATGCTTTCTAACTTCAGAATTGCTTTTAAATACATGGATGGGGATATACTAAAGAAATTGTTCATGACTTTTGTTAGGCCAAAGCTAGAATATGCAGCTGTTGTTTGGTGCCCATATCTTAAGAAGCACATCAACAAACTGGAAAAGGTGCAAAGACATGCTACTAAGTGGCTCCCAGAACTGAAGGGTAAGAGCTACGAGGAAAGGTTAGAAGCATTAAATATGCCAAAACTAGAAGACAGAAGAAAAGAGGTGATATGATCACTACATACAAAATAGTAACAGGAATTGATAAAATCGACAGGAAGATTTCCTGAGACCTGGAACTTCAAGAACAAGAGGTCATAGATATAAACTGGCTAAACACAGATGCCGAAGAAATATAAGAAAATTCACTTTCGCAAACAGAGTGGTAGACGGTTGGAACAAGTTGGGGGAGAAGGTGGTGGAGGCCAAGACCGTCAGTAGTTTCAAAGCGTTATATGACAAAGAGTGCTGGGAAGACGGGACACCACGAGCGTAGCTCTCATCCTGTAACTACACTTAGGTAATTACACTTAGGTAATTACACACACACACACACACACACACACACACACACACACACACACACACACAACACACACACACACACACACACACACAAACACACACACACACAATGCTAGAAAAGTTACAAAGTGATGAGGATGGGAAAATGTGGTCATAAGACGAGATCTTTCAAGAGAAGACAGAGAGAAGCTGAAACTGAACCTCTAGAAAAGAGTGAGCAGGAACAATAAAACCGGCCAAAGAAGCGAAGACAGAGCCCAAATAAAGCACGCAGCCGGTCCACAAGCAGCCCAACAAGGCTACAAGTAGCCCAACAGGGCTACAAGTAGCCCAACTCGGCGACAAGGACGAGGAGCCGACAGACGTTCCAATAACGCGGGAAGTAGCGAAACACCTTCCCGAACCCTCGAGAATACGGAAGCCAAAACCAGTCCCGAAGGCACACAAAGGCGCAGGTGCACCCGAGACCAGGAGTCACGTAGAACCCCCAAAACGGTTAACATGACGAAAACACCGTCCCAAAGGGGGTGGGGGGTAACATCCACCCACAGGACGGAACCAACCGACTCAAAGGCCAAGGAACCGAGCCCGGGGAGGGGCTGACACCCAACAGCACGTACGGCGAGTGGGGAGGAAAACCCTACTCCGCGTAACCACAAGCCCCGCCTAGAGGGGGAGAAAAACCCCCACGGGGTCCAACGGGGCCATTAAGGCCTCCCAAGTCAGCCCCTCCCCAGCCCCGGGAACCCACACGACAGGCCCCGGGGCCGAGCCGTCCCCCAAAGCCCCGCCGTACCAGAAAACCGGGCAAGCCGTGAAAACACGAAGAAGGGAGCCCACTGGCAGACTCTTACAACACGGCTGGAGGAACAGGCTCAAATGCCCCCGTCACTACCCGGAAGGGGATTTCCCCGAGACTGCCCGAGTCTCACACCAACAAACCCCGCCCTGAACCTACAGACGGTAAGGAACCGGATGCAGGCAGGAAGGGGAATCCAGGTGAAAAACAAGAACCAAAAGGGGCAGCCCAGGGCTCCCGGGGAGTTACCACGAGAGCGTTGCACCCACCAAGGCTCAAGTGCAACGCCCCTGCTGCCCGCACCAGCTGCACAACTGGTAAGCGAGCCACAACGAAGCAACAAACTCGCAGGACTCTGGGGCGAAGGTGTCACCGACCCCACAGGCAGCAGACGGAGGCAAACAGAGAGTCACCCAGAGACAAGGGGTGAGCAACCCTCAAACTCGCTGGAAGCGAGGGGGGGCTCTGGGGTCACATCCATCGGACCCTCGCGCCCCCAGGGGTTTCCCAGGGTCCCGAGCGTTTACTATAAGAGAACTCGCGCTCAGGTAATCCCAGGCAGGGTACTGCTAACCGCACCCCCAAAACTACCAAACAACTTTCTAAGAGCTGAACCCCCGGACGTGTACACTCACGGGGACCAAGCAGGGGGTACCACCAGAAAACTCAGAACACAAGGGACCCAGGGGCCAGAACGAAGGCAGCCCCCCCACCAGGTAGATAAACAAAAAGAAAAGAAAACCCCGCAAGAGGACAGCGTACCCAAGCGGAACAGAGCCGGCCGCTATGATTGGGAAAGACAAGCTGCACAGTACCCTGCGCCCCACCAGTGCAAAACTGCCCCTTACTCTAAGGCGAACAGGGAGACAGAACACCCGAGCACACAAAGAGCGGCCGAAAACCAAGCAGTAAACGGCCTAGCAGGGGCAGACCCAAGGAACTTGTGGAAGGTGGCCCCAAGTCCCAAGGGCAGTACTTACAGGGCACCTAGGGAAGGGAACCCTAGGCGTGCAGCCCGAGTACTGGAGAATCACTCCCGGCTCACGCACCACCTAGAAAAACGACACCACACTCTAGGTACAGTGCTGAAACAACCACTGGAGCCGGAGCACATAACCGGTGCCTATAGCATCAGCCGAAGAACTGATGGTTGGATAGCCGGCGTGGGAGGTCTGGGGCTCCCCCTTCCCCCTCCCGGGAGGGGGGAGCTGCGCAGACAGCGGCGCGGTGACGTGTGACGTCATACTAGTTTGCTTGTTTTTCTGTTGGGGTTCTATCCACTAGTTTGGCTTTTGGTAGCAATTTTAAACCAATAGGGTTTTGTTTTGGGGCGCTTACCTTTCTGGGTGCCTGTCCCGGTCGATGGCAGACATAGAATGCTTCCAATCACACGGGGTTCTATAGCCATTGCTCCCCGTGCCTCTCTGAGGGGCCCGGTTCTGGCCGTGGTCCCGTAGGCCTAAGAACTCCATACACATGACTGATGCCAAAGTCTGAACATTAGCATATCAGCCTGGATAGCTCCGGGGCCGACGGGGCTCCCCCCGAAAAGGCTTTCGACAGAGTTCCCATAAGAGGTTGTTCTGGAAACTGGAACATATTGGAGGGGTGACGGGTAAGCTACTAACATGGATGAAAAATTTCCTAACTGACAAAAAATGAGGGCCGTAATCAGAGGCAAGGTATCGGATTGGAGGAATGTCACGAGTGGAGTACCACAGGTTCAGTTCTTGCACCGGTAATGTTCATTGTCTACATAAACGATCTACCAGAGGGATTACAGAATTACATGAACATGTTTGCTGATGATGCTAAGTTAATAGGGAAGATAAGAACCTAGATGATGTCATGCCCTTCAAGAAGACCTGGACAAATAAGTATTTGGAGCAACACTTGGCAAATGGAATTTAATGTGAATAAATGCCATGTTATGGAATGTGGAATTGGTGAACATAGACCCCACACAACCTATAAATTATGTGAGAAATCTTAAAGAATTCTGATAAAGAAAGGGATCTAGGGGTGGTTTTAGATAGAAAACTGTCACCTGAGGACCACATCAAGAACATTGTGCGAGGAGCCTATGCTACACTTTCTAACCTAAGAATTGCTTTTAAATACATGGATGGAGAAATACTAAAGAATTGTTCACGACTTTTATTAGACCAAAGCTGGAATATGCAGCGGTTGTATGGTGCCCTTATCTTAAGAAGCACATCAACAAACTGGAAAAGGTGCAACGACATGCCACTAAGTGGCTCCCAGAAATGAAGGACAAAGCTATGAGGAGAGGTTAGAGGCATTAAATATGCAAAACTAGAAGATAGAAGAAAAAGAGGCGATATGATCACTACGTACAAATAGTAACAGGAATTGATAAAATCGACAGGGAAGATTTCCTGAGACCTGGAACTTCAAGAACAAGAGGTCATAGATTTAAACTAGCTAAACACAGATGCCGAAGAAACGTAAGAAAATTCACCTTCGCAAATAGAGTGGTAGACGGTTGGAACAAGTTAAGTGAGAAGGTGGTGGAGGCCAAACCGTCAGTAGTTTCAAAGCGTTATATGACAAAGAGTGCTGGGAAGACGGGACACCACGAGCGTAGCTCTCATCCTGTAACTACACTTAGGTAATTACACTTAGGTAATTACACACACACACCACAATTTGTTTGTGAAATATATGATATAGGTACACAAAATTTTACCAAAACGAGAACAGAACTAGGAAACAGATTGGTTCACCAGAAGTTCGAGGGCCAGAGACCAAAAGACACAAAAATGGAATCAATACAGGAAGAGGCCAAACCCCCAAACATACCAGCGATACAAAGATGCGAGAAACACTACACGGCAGTGAGGAGAGAGGCAGAAAGAAATTTTGAAAAAGGGATTGCAGACAAATGTAAAACAGAACCAGGTCTATTCTATAAATTCATAAACAACAAATTGCAGGTAAAGGATAATATTCAGAGGTTGAAAATGGAAATAGATTCACGGAAAATGAAAAGGAAATGTGTGAAACATTAAACGAAAGTTCCAAAGTGTGTTTGTACAAAATGAAATCTTCAGGAACCAGATACAATAAGAATTCCAGAGAACAACATAGAGCACATAGAGGTGTCTAGAGACGAAGTGGAAAAAATGCTCAAGGAGCTAATAAGAACAAAGCAGTTGGTCCAGATGGAGTTTCACCATGGGTTCTGAGAGAATGTGCACCTGAGCTCAGCATTCCTCTTCAACTGATTTTTCAGGCATCCCTGTTACAGGAGTTGTAGCTGATGTGTGGAAAAAGGCTAACATAGTTCCAATCTACAAAAGTGGAAGCAGGGAAGACCCCTTAATTATAGACCGGTATCATTGACAAGTGTAATAGTCAAAATATTGGAAAAAATAATTAAAACTAAATGGGTAGAACACCTGGAGAGAAATGATATAATATCAGACAGACAGTATGGTTTTCGATCTGGAAGATCCTGTGTATCGAATTTACTCAGTTTCTATGATCGAGCAACAGAGATATTACAGGAAAGAGGTTGGGTGACTGCATCTATCTGGACCTAAAAAAGGCTTTCGACAGAGTTCCACATAAGAGGTTGTTCTGGAAACTGAAAAATTGGAGGGACAGGTAAGCTTCTAACATGGATGAAAAATTTCTGACTGATAGAAAAATGAGGGCAGTGATCAGAGGCAATGTATCGGACTGGAGAAATGTCACAAGTGGAGTACCACAGGGTTCAGTTCTTGCACCAGTGATGTTTATTGTCTACATAAATGATCTACCAGTTGGTATACAGAATTATATGAACATGTTTGCTGATGATGCTAAGATAATAGGAAGGATAAGAAACTTAGATGATTGTCATGCCCTTCAAGATGACCTGGACAAAATAAGTATATGGAGCACCACTTGGCAAATGGAATTTAATGTTAATAAATGCCATGTTATGGAATGTGGAATAGGAGAACATAGACCCACACAACCTATATATTATGTGAAAATCTTTAAAGAATTCTGATAAAGAAAGAGATCTAGGGGTGGTTCTAGATAGAAAACTATCACCTGAGGACCACATAAAGAATATTGTGCGAGGAGCCTATGCCACGCTTTCTAACTTCAGAATTGCTTTTAAATACATGGATGGCGATATACTAAAGAAATTGTTCACGACTTTTGTTAGGCCAAAGCTAGAATATGCAGCGGTTGTGTGGTGCCCATATCTTAAGAAGCACATCAACAAACTGGAAAAGGTGCAAAGACATGCTACTAAGTGGCTCCCAGAACTGAAGGCAAGAGCTACGAGGAGAGGTTAGAGGCATTAAATATGCCAAAACTAGAAGACAGAAGAAAAAGGTGATATGATCACTACATACAAAATAGTAACAGGAATTGATAAAATCGATAGGGAAGATTTCCTGAGACCTGGAACTTTAAGAACAAGAGGTCATAGATATAAACTAGCTAACACAGATGCCGAAGAAATATAAGAAAATTCACTTTCGCAAACAGAGTGGTAGACGTTTGGAACAAGTTAGGTGAGAAGGTGGTGGAGGCAAGACCGTCAGTAGTTTTCAAAGCGTATATGACAAACAGTGTTTGGAAGACAGGAACCACGACGTAGCTCTCAACCTGTAACTACACTTAGGTATTACACTTTGGTANAACCCTACATGGTAAAAAACTAAAACAAAAACCGAACAGAAAGGTAGAAACTTTCTACAATCCTAAGGAACAAGCAAGCATCACACTTTACTAACTGCCGCGCCGATCGTCCGCACAGCCCTCCCCGCCCCAGAGGTGGGAGGGGGGACCCCGGACCTCACTGCGCCGGCTACCTAGAATCAGTTCGGAAGCTAAGCTTCAACCAACGCGAAAAAAGGAAGGGAGGAAGGTTGCCAGGGAGCCTCCGCAGCTCACCCAGAAATGGTGTTTCATTACATTCAGCGCTGTTTTCTGTGGGGAGCCCCTACAGCTCCCTGAAGCTTCATACCAAAGAGAAGAAAAGAAAGGGCTGACCTGGGAGGCGGCCGCCACAAACTCCGCAACGCAAAGTCGAGACAACAGGCTGCAACCTGCGACCCAAGGCAAACAAGAACGTACAGGAGCAGACCGCATCAAAGAACAGGCGGCCAGGAACCTATGCTACCCTCAAATCCTCGCGCCCGAAATTAGCCCTAGATGTCACCAACACAGCAGCGAAAGCTGCAAACGTCCGAACAGCACGAGCGCAAGGATACACCGCAGGCTGGAAGACTTAAAAACTCTGCGGACAGACTGGGAGACCAGCCCTGAAACAGGGAACAAGAGAACCAGATCAACCAAAAGCGCATCCCCAGACATGGACACAGGTAACGGCAAAAAGTGCAACCCGACAACACAAGACTCACCCCCGGTCAAACCAATCGGCATCAATAACCCAAGGACCCCCCCCCCTGGTAAGCATCCATCTCGACTGTCGCCAGAAGGACGGAGAAAGGCTGCAAACGTACAAACCTACCACCAGTTCCAAAGAGCAGAAACCTGACCAAAGAGGCTACCCAAACTGATGAGAAGATAGAGGGCACCCTGATCAAACAAAATAGGCCAGGGACAACAAAATACAAGAAAGCGTATGGAATGGGGCAGATGTGACGACCACCCCGAACGCAAGCCGGAGCGGCTCCACCAGCGCCGCACAAAACGAGGCGACAGTAAGAAACATGAAATAACTGTAGTCCTGAAAACCCAAGAAAGGACTAGACAACCCGATGCAAAAGAGAAGACAACCTACGAAGAGCAAGAAAAAGGTGCATAGAAACACCAGGAACATCATACTGTCGCTGAGATGAAGCTCGCAGGTGGGACACCATTAGACACCAGCCACCTGATCACCACTGAGATGGTGATACCCGTGCCAAAATACCAGACGCGAAGAGCCCGAGGAGAAGGCCGAACCAGTCACGAACAGAACCGGTCCAACCTGCCAAAAGAGGCGGAGCCGCGGGAAAACGCCCCGGGTTCGGACACCTATCAAGCATCGTCAACTTTGTGAAAGAGAAAACATGCACTCTCTTGAACATTATATTGTAGAATGTCCCATATTGACTGACTTTCGCCCCCCTGGGCTAAGGTATGCTGAACTGTGTAATTACTATATGAGTACTGGAATACTTTATGATATATTGGACTTGTACCCAAGATTGACCATGTAATGTATCAATTATACAATGTATGTATGTGATATAACTATATAACCTGAGCTTGTAAAAGCACCTTAATCATCTTCAGTGATTGAGTGCTTAATTGCACACTAGTTTCTCTGTTAACTATTTCACCCTGTCAGAGTAAAAAGAGACAAATGTATGTAATTACCTAAGTGTAATTACCTAAGTGTAGTTAGAGGATGAGAGCTACGCTCGTGGTGTCCCGTCTTCCCAGTACTCTTTGTCATATAACGCTTTGACACTACTGACGGTCTTGGCCTCCACCACCTTCTCACTTAACTTGTTCCAACAGTCTACCACTCTATTTACGAAGGTGAATTTTCTTACGTTTCTTCGGCATCTGTGTTTAGCTAGTTTAAATCTATGACCTCTTGTTCTTGAAGTTCCAGGTCTCAGGAAATCTTCCCTGTCGATTTTATCAATTCCTGTTACTATTTTGTACGTAGTGATCATATCGCCTCTTTTTCTTCTATCTTCTAGTTCTTGCATATTTAATGCCTCTAACCTCTCCTCATAGCTCTTGCCCTTCAGTTCTGGAAGCCACTTAGTAGCGTGTATTTGCACCTTTTCCAGTTTGTTGCTGTGCTTCATAAGATATGGGCACCACACAACCGCTGCATATTCCAGTTTTGGTCTAATAAAAGTCGTGAACAATTTCTTTAGTATTTCGCCATCCATGTATTTAAAAGCAATTCTTAGGTTAGAAAGTGTAGCATAGGCTCCTCGCACAATGTTCTTAATGTGATCCTCAGGTGACAGTTTTCTATCTAGAACCACCCCTAGATCCCTTTCTTTGTCAGAATTCTTTAAAGGTTTCTCACATAATTTATAGGTTGTGTGGGGTCTATGTTCTCCAATTCCACATTCCATAACATGGCATTTATTCACATTAAATTCCATTTGCCAAGTATTGCTCCATATACTTATTTTGTCCATGTCTTCTTGAAGGGCATGACAATCATCTAGGTTTCTTATCTTCCCTATTATCTTAGCATCATCAGCAAACATGTTCATGTAATTCTGTAATCCCTCTGGTAGATCGTTTATGTAGACAATGAACATTACCGGTGCAAGAACTGAACCCTGTGGTACTCCACTCGTGACATTCCTCCAATCCGATACCTTGCCTCTGATTACGGCCCTCATTTTTCTGTCAGTTAGGAAATTTTTCATCCATGTTAGTAGCTTACCTGTCACCCCTCCAATATTTTCCAGTTTCCAGAACAACCTCTTATGTGGAACTCTGTCGAAAGCCATTTTTAGGTCCAGATAGATGCAGTCAACCCAACCATCTCTTTCCTGTAATATCTCTGTGGCTCGATCATAGAAACTGAGTAAATTCGATACACAGGATCTTCCAGATCGAAAACCATACTGTCTGTCTTGATATTATACCATTTCTCTCCAGGTGTTCTACCCATTTAGTTTTGATTAGTGTAGTAAAAGTGTTATTGTATTATTGTACCCGGATGGATGCTCACTTGACTATTTTGTTGTTGTCAGACCAGCTGTGTTGTGCCTATGTACAGGTTAGTTTATGTTCACTCCTAGTTAATTTCTATTTGTTTTAGTGTTAGTCATGTGTACTTTGCTTATTATATTATATATCTTAAGCACTGTTAGTCTTTATAAGTTTTGTATAATATATGGCTTGTGTATTGCAGAATGTAACTGTACTGTAATTATTTGTTCAATAAAGCCACATGTCTGGCAATGCTTCTCCTTTACCTCAATTTATTGAACAAATAATTCAGCCAGTGAACATGGAGCGGTTACTACGGCCCAAGCGGTTTACTACTGACCCAAACACCACCAACGCGGCTCAGGAATGGCGTCACTGGCTCAAGACGTTCCAAAACTTCACTCTTGCAGTAGAAGAAAATACTCCCACCTTGGACAAGCTGCGTCTCTTAATAAACTACGTTGCTCCACGTGTGTTCGACTACATAGCTGACCACTACGTATGATGCTGCTGAAAAATCCCTAACAGAACTGTTTGTGAAGCCCAAGAATGAAGTATTCGTAAGGTATGTGCTTGCAACACGGCGCCAAGAACCCGATGAGTCACTTGATCAGTTTCTTCAGGCTTTAAAGTTATTAGCTAAAGATTGCCAGTTCAAAGCAGTGACTGCTGTAGAAGCCAGTGATAACTATGTGAGAGATGCTTTCATTAATGGGCTAGGTTCTGCCACAATAAGGCAGCGCTTACTTGAAAATAGAACTTTAGACTTACAGGCAGCCTTTGACCAGGCTCACACTCTAGAAACGGCACAGAAACTTTCTGCCTCTTATGCTCAGCCAGGGGCTACAAACGCTGCCATGGCACTCTCATTAGACCTGGAGGACTTAGGAGGACAAGAAAGTGTAGAAGAAAAAGTTGACACAGTTTCTGCAGCTACAACTAGTGGTTTAAAGTGCTTCTTTTGCGGTTACACTCGACATCCTCGCAGTCGATGTCCGGCTAGAGAGGCTCTGTGCATGAATTGCAAGAAAAAGGGTCATTATGCTAAGGTCTGCCGATCTCTGAAACAGACTAATAGTGCTTCAAACACCCAACATTCCGCTGGTATGCTTGCAACTTTAGCTGGGATTTTGCCCGCATGCTTCAATAAATCAGTGCTTAGCTCTAAGATCAATGGTATTCCAGTCAGTGCACTGATTGACACTGGTAGCTCTGAGAACTTTATTCATAAGAATATTGCCGAGCAGAGTGGGTTACTCGTCTATCCTGACAATGGGGCAGTTTCTATGGCTACTGTATCGTTCTCTTCAAAATTCCTGGGTCAGTGTTCTGTAGACTTAGAATTACAAGGAGAAACTTACCATGGTGTGAATCTCAAAGTGTTACCCGATTTGTGTGCTGATGTGATTTTAGGTCATAACTTTTTACAAAATCATTCTGTGCTTGAGATGGCTTTTGGAGGAGATAGACCTCCTCTTAGAATATGTGGATTAGCTGCCGTCAAAGTTCCGGCTCCATCTCTCTTCAGTAATTTAGCACCAGACTGCAAGCCGATTGCTGTAAAATCCAGATGCTTTTCTGAGGCTGACAAGTTGTTTATTAAATCTGAGACCGCTCGGATGCTACGTGAAGAGATAATTAGACCCAGTAATTCTCCATGGAGAGCCCAGGTATTAGTAACTAAAGGAGAACATCACAAGAAAAGAATGGTTGTAGATTATTCACAAACAATCAATCGATTCACGGGGCTGGATGCCTACCCCTTACCACACATAGATGAGATTGTGAATAATGTTGCTAGATTTAAAGTATACAGCACGCTAGACTTGAGAAGTGCTTACCATCAAGTGGGTTTAACAGAGGAAGAAAAACCCTATACAGCCTTTGAAGCTTGTGGGAAGCTTTTTGAATTTAATCGTATCCCTTTGGGGGTCACTAATGGAGTGGCTAGTTTTCAAAGGGTAATTGATGGCATCCTTGGGAAAGAAGGAGTGGAGGGTACCTTCGCTTACGTTGATGATGTCTGTGTGTGTGGAGATTCTGAAGAAGACCATGATAAAAATCTGAGACATTTTATGGACGTTGCGAGAAGATATAACCTGACCCTGAATCTTGAAAAGTGTAGTTTTCGACTCAGGTCTATAAAGCTGTTGGGATATCTTATACAAGAAGGAGAAATTAGACCTGACCCGGAACGCCTCGAGCCACTGTTAAAACTTCCACTACCAAGTAACACAGGTTCTTTACGCAGAACAATGGGAATGCTTGCACATTACTCTCGTTGGGTGCTGAATTTTTCTGAGAAGATCCGTCCTCTCTCTCTCATGCCAATGATTTTCCCTTATCTGCTGCTGCTGCGAAAGCTTTTGAAGGATTGAAACAAGACATTGCTGAGGCAGTGGTTCGAGCAATCGACCCAACAACTCCTTTCACTGTGGAAACCGATGCTTCAGATCATGCTATTGCCGCTACACTAACCCAGAATGAACAACCAGTAGCTTTCTTCTCCCGAACACCTTCAAATAGTGAACAAAGGCACTCATCAGTGGAGAAGGAAGCGTATGCCATTGTGGGAGCCCTAAGGAAGTGGCGACACTATCTTATTGGTCGCCATTTTCGACTTGTGACTGACCAGCGCAGTGTCGCTTTTATGTTTAATTCTAACTCAGCTGGTAAGATTAAAAATGATAAAATTGCTAGATGGCGAGTCGAACTCTCCTGTTACCACTATGACATTGTATATCACCCAGGTAAAAAGAACATACCAGCTGATGCATTCTCACGTGTATGTGGTGCCACCAGTATGGATGAATTAAAGGAATTGCATGACAATCTGTGTCACCCTGGAGTGTCTCGTATGGCTCATTTTGTCCGATGTCGAAATCTGCCTTATTCTGTGTAAGAAGTGAAGAAGATGACTAATTCTTGCTCTGCATGCTCTGAACTTAAACCTCGGTTTTGCAAGTTTGACTCTGGGCATTTGATTAAAGCTACTCAGCCATTTGAAAGACTCAACATAGATTTTAAAGGACCACTTCCATCACATTCAAGGAATAAATATATCCTTACTGTTGTAGATGAATTCTCTAGATTCCCTTTTGCATTCCCTTGTTCAGATATGACTACTGGTACAGTAATTCAGTGCCTGGTGCAGTTGTTTGCAATCTTTGGTATGCCTGCATATATACACTCTGATAGGGGAACTTCGTTTATGTCGGAGGAGTTGAAAGATTTTCTACTAAAAAAAGGGGTAGCAACTAGCCGTACGACTCCTTACAACCCTAGAGGAAATGGCCAGGCTGAGAAGTACAAATGGGATTATTTGGAAGACAGTGCTGCTAGCTCTTAGGACGAGAGGCTTAGATGTATCCCAATGGGAAGTAGTTCTTCCTGATGCACTCCACTCTATTCGATCACTGTTGTGCACCTCTACAAATTGTACACCACATGAACGATTCTTCCAGCATACAAGAAGGTCTACTTCAGGGCGAACACTACCTACGTGGCTTGCTTGCAGAGGCCCTGTCCTCCTAAAACATCAGGTGCGTCAAAGCAAAAATGATCCTCTAGTTGATGAGGTTGAGGTCGTGGATGTGAATCCGGAATATGCCCATGTCAAGTTCCCCG
>WNGS01000276.1:0-16781 GCA_020271785.1 Procambarus virginalis | reverse complement strand
AGCTCTATACTAACTTTCACCCCTGCGAAAACTCTTAAAGATGCTCTAGATCCCTCTCTGGCGTCGGGCTTAGATCTGTCAGGATGTCTGGCAGAGGGCCAGGTGCCTCTCTGTTATCCCAGTAAAGTATCTGAAGAATGTGGCTTCAGGCAGCCTCCAGGGAACCAACCGTTGAATCCCTCAGCTCACAGACCCTCGGGTCATTGACAGGTACCTTACAAAATAATGGTTCTGCACTTCCTAGAAAAACTTTGGTGAAGCTGTAGGCGGAGTTATATTGTTCACCCTCCACGTGAGTAGACGCGAGGCATTAGACAGGTTACACTACCGATGAACTTAAGTCGAGGAATATCTAAATGAAGGTTCCCGGTGGCCAACGGTATGAGAGGAAGAGGTGATTTACCGAAGGTGACTTCTGTAAGTCACAGAAGTCAGTCTTACCTAGTCTTCAGTAAGACTGGAAGACTTTAGGAAGACTTCTCTACCGTCTGTCACCAGTCACTGGTACTTCATCACCTCCCAGAACAGCAGACTAGAAGATGGGAAACTAATATTAACGGGAAAGTTAGCAATTTTAACTCTGAACCTTTATCATAGATGGCGCTGAGGTCCGTCACTGCCAGTGATGAGAAACATAGCACGTTATACAGTCTGTATTTACCATGAGGAATGTTGTTAAATGTTGTTGTTAAAGATTCACTACCTGGAACAAAGTTCCAAGTAGCACGGGCTATGGTGAGCCCGTAAGGCACTTGTACCATGAGGAAACTCAACAGCTCTGTGATAACAATCAACATTCAATAAGGCATTACTACCCTAGATTACCAATAGGTGGTATTTCAACAGTGCTCAATATACAGTAATTGTATACACCATACAATACTCCTACAAGACACGAATATTTTCTTTGATTATCATGCAATATTGCATTGCAAGAGCATTATATTATACTCATGTTGATAATTATAAAAGATGATTTTCATTTGAAAACTCAAAAGTTCCGACTATATATAGTGTTATATTATGGTACTAAAAACTATATGGAAGTTATACCACAATTACATTATAAATTTAGATAATATTTCCTTCTCTTACTTCTCACCAAATTTTAATATATCATAAGATAAACTTTACAATACTAAACTAATATTGTACTTTATTGTTACAGGTAAGTGGAGACTGGACTGTCGACCATAGTGAGTACAGGCACTTGTGTGTGTGTGCACCTTTATTGAGAGAGCAACTGACACATGGCCAGGGACTTGTCTCTATCTCTGTCTGTCTGATTTTACCAAGACAATTGACTCTTTAACTGTGTGTGTGTGTGTGTGTGTGTGTGTGTGTGTGTGTGTGTGTGTGTGTGTGTATTCACTTAGTTGTATTTTACGGGGTTTGAGCTTTGCTCTTTCGGCCCGCCTCTCAACTGTCAATCAACTCAAGTTTGAGTTGATTGTGTGTGTGTGCACTCAAACTCAAGTTTGAGTTGATTGACTCAACTGTAGTTTACTAACTACACTAACTACTTTTTTTTTCCACACCACACACACACACCCCAGGAAGCAGCCCGTGACAGCTGACTAACTCCCAGGTACCTATTTACTGCTAGGTAACAGGGGCATTCAGGGTGAAAGAAACTTTGCCCATTTGTTTCTGCCGGGTGCGGGAATCGAACCCGCGCCACAGAATTACGAATCCTGCTCGCTATCCACCAGGCTACCTGGCCCCCAAGTGTGTGTGTGTGTGTGTGTGTGTGTGTGGTGTGTGTGTGTGTGTGTGTGTGTTTAAGACCCTGCACGACACTCCAGACTCGGAAATTAACCTCCAAAGCTCTTCCACTTCTACTGTGAGCCTCTGACAGTTCTTCACCAAGTACATCAAGAGATTCTCAGACCCGATTGCTTCCAGCTTCTAGAAGATGACTGTGACAAAGCATGCCAACAAAATATTAAATACTCATTCGGTGTATTCCAGTAAGTCTCCTGGAAACTGCTCCAGTGAAGACATCTCTTCTTCCTTCCTTCCTGGAAGTGTCTTTGGAGAGTCTGGATCAAACAGGACCAAGGCTTCCCGCCCTGGGCCGCTGGCAGCGTTCCCGCCCTCCTCTCTCTCTCTTGGTCTGACTCTTCACGGTTGTGTTCCTGCTTGTTCCTTCCTGCTTGTTCCTGCTTGTTCCTGCTTGTTCCTTCCTGGTTGTTCCTGCTTGTTCCTTCCTGCTTGTTCCTCCCTGGTTGTTCCTGCTTGTTCCTTCCTGGTTGTTCCTGCTTGTTCCTTCCTGCTTGTTCCTNAGTGATAGAACTCAGTGTAGTGCTGGAAGTGAAGCAGGAGAGAGAACTGCTTCACATGAGGTATTGTTAACAAGTGTGCCGGGGACCAGTAGCTGGAGCCCGTCCTATCCACTATAGCGTCGCGTTCTTTACGTTATCGTAACCAACGGTAAAATACAACCCATTAATAAAAGTAACGACTCACAAATATCTACGTTTTCTATGCAAGGGCTCGTTGGGTTAGGTTTGGGGTCGTGCCTGTGTGGCTGAGGTCTAAAAGGTTGGATTTTGTACGGAGTGGCAAGAAATTAAGACACCGGGCTGGGGTCGTGTGAAGAAACAATATGCGAGTCACTGATAACATTATGACAATAATGTTATCAGTTTTCACTGATAACGATATGACAATAACTCCAAGTGTACTGGAGAACATAACAGAACAAATGAAAAGCTTTTCTGAACATTTTGAAGTAAATGACTTTGTGGAATAACAGTTGAACGTGAGGAACAACGCCGCTGTGTCAGCGCCTCCTGCCGGGCTGGCGGCTTCTGCTCCTCCATTGAGCAACAAAGCTTTTTTTATAAATTGAAAACTTTGATGAGGGCCTGAGTGTCGGGGGCGCCAGGTTGGGTGTCGGGGCTCCGACTGGGTGTCGGGGGCGCCGGGCTGGGTGTCGGGGGCGCCGGGCTGGGTGTCGGGGCGCCGGGCTGGGTGTCGGGGGCGCCAGGCTGGGTGTCGGGGCTCCGGACTGGGTGTCGGGGCGCCGGGTGTTGCAAAACTGGAGGTTGTGGAGGGTGTTGGTGGCCACAGGGCTGGGTGTAGACGGCAGTATTGCTACGTCTTGGAGAGCCAAGGCGAGAGGTCGAGGCCCGGGATGCTTGCACTGTCACAAGGAACTCTCTCGTTCCTGAAAGAAACAAAGTCAACAGCTTTATATAAATTTTTCGTGGATCCACATCCCACACCCATTCTCCACACACCCTGCAACCTTCTTACATACATTCACATCCTACTTGTCTAAGGAATCATTCAGAACCTTGAATGCCACATATATCAGTCCAGTCCTGGAGTATGCGGGTTAAACTGTGGAGTTCATGTGATCAAACACAAGCTGGAGAAAGTTAGGAGGTATGTCACCAGACTAATCCCCTGGTTTAGGAGATTATATATGATTCGGATTTGATGCCCAAAGGGCTTGGAAAAGATGGAGGAGGAGGTGAAATTCTGGAAGATGATTTGAATGTGGAGAGAAGAGACCCGAAAGTTCGGTGGCCTATCCACCATGGATTGGCATGATGTTTTGATCTTGGCTTAGAGCTTTGTTGTCGTTCTTGACCGTGAGTTCTTATTCAGCGGCAGGAGGCTAGTGGTGGTGGTATTTTAGATTCAGCTACTGGGAACAAAAAGTTCCAAGTAGCACGGACTATGGTGAGCCCGTAGTGTACTTACTTGGCACAGGAGCGGGGCTGAAACTGAAAAAAAGGCTATTGGTGTGGCGGTTGGCTGTTATCCTGGCTTAGGTGAGGCGCTCTGTCTGGCTTGGAGGCGGCGTCTTCCCAATGGTGGTAGTGCACTTTTTAGCGCAAGGGTTTCGATGGTCGGCGGTTCTGCCCGAGGTGGCGACTCATTCTTGTGCCCAACAATTGCAACAGTTCGGTTCCTTCTGGATCCTCGTCTTCCTTGTTGAATTCGGGTTGTCCGTTGGGGTATACGAGGGCATAGGCCGGGTCGTGGTACTCCTTTTTCAGGATCGAGAGGTCGAAGCAATAGTGCATGGAGTTGACGTGAACGAACATTGGAAGCGGGTGTTCGGTAGAGTCCTTGTGGAGAATGATCTCGTTGCTTATGTGCGCCAGCTGTTGTCTGGTGGTGAGGTTACCCCTGAACCCCTCCGTTTGGACCATGATGCCATGGCAGGGACTTCTCCCGTCGTCTGATTCTATGTGGGCGATGTCAAGGTCCTTGATGTAGCCTGGTTCGATGACCGGTACTATTGCTGTACCTGGAGGTGTGGTCTGGGCTTCTTGCTCCTTGAGCAATGTCTTTGTGCTTGATGGCGTGCCGGTAGCTGGGGTTGGGGCTGCCACTGGGTGATGCTGGGCCATGTTTGACGAAGTGAGGCTCACTGAGGTAGTCGGCGATGGGGGGTTGATGGTGCTGCTAGCCCTATTGTTGGTGCCGTTACTACAGGTGCTGTCGTAGTTGCTGTTGCTGACACCGATTGGTGTCTGTACTTGTTGTGCAGAGGTTGCTTGTGGAGTCTGTAGTAAGTCTGCTGGAACCGACATCTTAGATATTCGGTTTGCAGCGAGCAGTCTGTTGAGTACCTTCACGTCCTTGGTGATGTCTGTTCCTGCCAGCTTCACCACAAGGTGAATCAGTACAGGGACCAGGGTGGTGGCAGCCGGAGCTGCTGATTGATTGGTTGATGTGCTGGTGGTCTGTGCTGCCGTCACTTGTGTGTTGTAGGCTAGTCCCAGACTAGTCCCAGATTGGGACTAGTCCTAGTCCCAATGGGGTGAAGGGGGGGGGGGGGGGGGGACAGGGCTGGTGCGTACGAGGTCGTACCAGAGGAGTTGGGGAGCGTTGGGACCGTCGTAGCCTGGATGATGAAACTCGTGTGTTGATTGGTGGTGGTGTGGTGGGTACACCGACTGCGGATTTATTTCGGTTCATGTGAGGTAGTAAGAGGAGATGGCGGTATGCACTCACCAAGTTGTGCTTGCGGGGATTGAGCTCTGGCTCTTTGGTCCCGCCTCTCAACCGTCAATAAACTGGTGTACAGATTCCTGAACCTACTGGGCTCTATCATATCTACATTTGAAACTGTGTATGGAGTCAGCCTCCGCCACATCATTGCCTAATGCATTCCACTTGTTAACTACTCTGACACTTGAAAAAGTTCTTTCTAACGTCCCTGTGGCTCATTTGGGTACTCAGTCTCCACCTGTGTCCCCTTGTTTGCATACCACTAGTGTTAAACAGTTTATCCCTGTCTACCCTGTCAATTCCTCTGAGACTTGTTTAGGCAGTGATAATGGCTTCCCTTACTCTTCTGTCTTCCAGTGTCGTAAGGTGCTTTTCACGCAGCATTCCTCGTAACTCATGCCTCTTAGTTCTGGGACTAGCCTAGTGGCATACCTCTGAACTTTTTTCAGCTTCGTCTTGTACTTGACAAGGTACGGGCTCCATGCTGGAGCCGCATACTCCATGATTGGTTTTACATATGTGGTATTTGTATCTACATGTGTGGTAGAGGTCAAAAGACTGGCAGATGCAGTTTAATGCTAATAAATGTAAAGTTTTGAGGCTAGGTAATGATGATAGAGTTACAAGATACGAGCTAGATGGTGTTGAGATTGCGAAGTCGGATTGTGAAAGGGATCTGGGAGTTATGATTAGTAAGAATTTAAAACAAAAGGATCAGTGCATGAATGTTCGTAATAAGGCAAATAGGACACTCGGATTTATTAATCGAAGCATTAGTAACAAGACACCTGGTGTGGTTCTTCAGCTATATCTTGCTCTAGTTAGGCCCCATTTAGATTATACAGTTCAGTTTGGTCGCCGAACTATAGAATGGATATAAATTTACTTGAACGTGTCCAGCGTAGGATGACAAAGTTAATTCCCCAAATTAGAAATCNTGCTGCCATCACTGCAGTAACTGGTACGAACACCACTGTCACCATTGTAACGTAACAGTGCTACCATCACTGTAGTAACTGGTACGAACACCACTGCCACCATTGTAACGTAACAGTGCTGCCATCACTGTAGAACTGGTACAACACCACTGTCACCATGTACGTAACAGGAACGAAATGGATATTGACTTAATGTGTGAGGGTTTTGGTTGATGAGGTAAATGAGTGCGGGAGTAGCGAGGGTGCTCAGTGAAAGGGAAAGTTGGAACAGAGCTGGAGGGAGAGACTGAGAACCTGGAGAGTGTGAGGGAATGGCTGTGGCAATCATTATATTAATTTACAAAAAGTACTGTTAGTTATTTTTTAATTATCAAGGGAAAGCGCCAAGCCATTACGACTTTATAGCACTGGGAAGGGGTCAGAAAAAGATTTGGGATGGGACGGGGAAAGGAATGGTGCCCAACCACTTGGACGGTCGGGGATTGAACGCCGACCTGCATGAAGCGAGGCCGTCGCTCTACCGTCTATTCAAAGTGGCTGGATTACTGTTAAGAACGATGTAAAGATGATACCTTAAACTATTCTCGAGTGTCTTCTTACTTAACTTACTTACACTGCATGAATAGAAAGTTTTAGTAAAACTTATTACTGAATAAAGGTAAACTTATTACTGAATAAAGGTAAACTTATTACTGAATAAAGGTAAACTTATTACTGAATAAAGGTAAACTTATTACTGAATAAAGGTAAACTTATTACTGAATAAAGGTAAACTTATTACTGATAAAGGTAAACTCATTACTGAATAAAGGTAAATCTTACTGAATAAAGGTAAACTCATTACTGAATAAAGGTAAACTCATTACTGAATAAAGGTAAACTCATTACTGAATAAAGGTAAACTCATTACTGAATAAAGGTAAACTCATTACTGAATAAAGGTAAACTCATTACTGAATAAAGGTAAACTCATTACTGAATAAAGGTAAACTCATTACTGAATAAAGGTAAACTCATTACTGAGTAAAGGTAAACTCATTACTGAATAAAGGTAAACTCATTACTGAATAAAGGTAAACTCATTACTGAGTAAAGGTAAGCTTATTACTGAATAAAGGTAAGCTTATTACTGAATAAAGGTAAACTTATTACTGAATAAAGGTAAACTTATTACTGAGTAAAGGTAAACTTATTACTGAATAAAGGTAAACTTATTACTGAGTAAAGGTAAACTTATTACTGAATAAAGGTAAACTTATTACTGAATAAAGGTAAACTTATTACTGAATAAAGGTAAACTTATTACTGAATAAAGGTAAACTTATTACTGAATAAAGGTAAACTTATTACTGAATAAAGGTAAACTTATTACTGAATAAAGGTAAACTTATTACTGAATAAAGGTAAACTTATTACTGAATAAAGGTAAACTTATTACTGAATAAAGGTAAACTTATTACTGAATAAAGGTAAACTTATTACTGAATAAAGGTAAACTTATTACTGAATAAAGGTAAACTTATTACTGAATAAAGGTAAACTTATTACTGAATAAAGGTAAACTTATTACTGAATAAAGGTAAACTTATTACTGAGTAAAGGTAAACTTATTACTGAATAAAGGTAAACTTATTACTGAGTAAAGGTAAACTTATTACTGAGTAAAGGTAAACTTATTACTGAATAAAGGTAAACTTATTACTGAGTAAAGGTAAACTTATTACTGAGTAAAGGTAAACTTATTACTGAGTAAAGGTAAACTTATTACTGAGTAAAGGTAAACTTATTACTGAGTAAAGGTAAACTTATTACTGAGTAAAGGTAAACTTATTACTGAGTAAAGGTAAACTTATTACTGAGTAAAGGTAAACTTATTACTGAATAAAGGTAAACTTATTACTGAGTAAAGGTAAACTTATTACTGAGTAAAGGTAAACTTATTACTGAGTAAAGGTAAACTTATTACTGAATAAAGGTAAACTTATTACTGAATAAAGAGTAATACTAATTAAGAAATTATGTAAAGACGATACTTTAAGCTATTTTCAGTAGTACGAAGTTAGTTAAGAAACATTAAGACAAGATTGTCTTAGGAAATTTATAACTGCATAGAGTGTAGCTTTGTTTAAGAACAGTGTTAGTAAGAACTATTAAGTTGATAAAGAGAAATACTTTAACTTTGTTCATTCCTTATTTATTTGCAAAAACTAATATTTATTTGTTCAAATATGGAATGAACATTTGCAGAATATTTAAGAATATGGAGGGAACATACAAATATGGAATTGAATGAGAATATTTATAATGAGAATATTTATAATGAGAATATTTATAATGAGAATATTTCTAATGAGAATGGAATAGAGAATATTTAAGAACATGGAGAAGTGTAGTTACGTGCAGAGCTCAGGTAAGAATATGAAAGAGCAAACTTAACTTGTAAAGAAAAGTAATAAAATAGAGAAAATGAATTGAATCTTGCAGAGAACAACAATAATATAAAGAGATTATATAATTGGTCGGTAGAGAAGCTGTAACACCCTCACTGTAGTTCTGCCCCCCCCTATATATATATATATATATATATATATATATATATATATTATATATATATATATATATATATATATATATATATATATATGCGAACAAGCCTGAATGGTCCCCAGGACTATATGCGAATGAAAACTCACACCCCAGAAGTGACTCGAACCCATACTCCCAGGAGCAACGCAACTGGTATGTACAAGACGCCTTAAACCACTTGACCATCACGACCGGACAAAATGAGGTGATAGCCGAGGATATTTGAACCACCCCACCGCCGGCACCCGGATGGTTATCTTGGGCATAGCATTTTACCAAATCACCTCATTCTTTGGGGCACACGTGAGGAACACAAATGCGAACAAGCCTGAATGGTCCCCAGGACTATATGCGAATGAAAACTCACACCCCAGAAGTGACTCGAACCCATACTCCCAGGAGCAACGCAACTGGTATGTACAAGACGCCTTAAACCACTTGACCATCACGACCGGACAAAATGAGGTGATAGCCGAAGCTATTTGAACCACCCCACCGCCGGCACCCGGATGGTTATCTTGGGCATAGCATTTTACCAAATCACCTCATTCTTTGGGGCACACGTGAGGAACACAAATGCGAACAAGCCTGAATGGTCCCCAGGACTATATGCGAATGAAAACTCACACCCCAGAAGTGACTCGAACCCATACTCCCAGGAGCAACGCAACTGGTATGTACAAGACGCCTTAAACCACTTGACCATCACGACCGGACAAAATGAGGTGATAGCCGAAGCTATTTGAACCACCCCACCGCCGGCACCCGGATGGTTATCTTGGGCATAGCATTTTACCAAATCACCTCATTCTTTGGGGCACACGTGAGGAACACAAATGCGAACAAGCCTGAATGGTCCCCAGGACTATATGCGAATGAAAACTCACACCCCAGAAGTGACTCGAACCCATACTCCCAGGAGCAACGCAACTGGTATGTACAAGACGCCTTAAACCACTTGACCATCACGACCGGACAAAATGAGGTGATAGCCGAGGCTATTTGAACCACCCCACCGCCGGCACCCGGATGGTTATCTTGGGCATAGCATTTTACCAAATCACCTCATTCTTTGGGGCACACGTGAGGAACACAAATGCGAACAAGCCTGAATGGTCCCCAGGACTATATGCGAATGAAAACTCACACCCCAGAAGTGACTCGAACCCATACTCCCAGGAGCAACGCAACTGGTATGTACAAGACGCCTTAAACCACTTGACCATCACGACCGGACAAAATGAGGTGATAGCCGAGGCTATTTGAACCACCCCACCGCCGGCACCGGATGGTTATCTTGGGCATAGCATTTTACCAAATCACCTCATTCTTTGGGGCACACGTGAGGAACACAAATGCGAACAAGCCTGAATGGTCCCCAGGACTATATGCGAATGAAAACTCACACCCCAGAAGTGACTCGAACCCATACTCCAGGAGCAACGCAACTGGTATGTACAAGACGCCTAAAACCACTTGACCATCACGACATGTCCGGTCGTGATGGTCAAGTGGTTTAAGGCGTCTTGTACATACCAGTTGCGTTGCTCCTGGGAGTATGGGTTCGAGTCACTTCTGGGGTGTGAGTTTTCATTCGCATATAGTCCTGGGGACCATTCAGGCTTGTTCGCATTTGTGTTCCTCACGTGTGCCCCAAAGAATGAGGTGATTTGGTAAAATGCTATGCCCAAGATAACCATCCGGGTGCCGGCGGTGGGGTGGTTCAAATAGCCTCGGCTATCACCTCATTTTGTCCGGTCGTGATGGTCAAGTGGTTTAAGGCGTCTTGTACATACCAGTTGCGTTGCTCCTGGGAGTATGGGTTCGAGTCACTTCTGGGGTGTGAGTTTTCATTCATATATATATATATATATAGCTACTGAGCTAACACTGCATAGACGGTTTACTGAATGAGTTATTATTACTACTTGTGGTAAATAACTCGGAAATTAAGTGAAAGAGGAAGGAAGTGAGGGGAGGGTATTAGTGATGGGGGGGGGGGGAGGGGGCCTGTGAGGGGGAGAGATAAGAGAGTGGGCGGGCCGGGGGGGGGGGGGTGTCGGGACAGAGGCAACCCGTCCTCGCAAATTCGTATAGTCAATATTGACTTATTAAATACGTGCATAGGTGACATACTAAACATAATAGTTTACCTTGAAAAGCTTCATAGAAAACACCGACCTTACCTAACCTTGTTAGTATGTTAAAATAAGCATCTTATAGCTTCGTAATTACAATTGTTACTTAACCTATTATAGGTATAGGTTAAGTAATAATTGTAATTACGAAGCAATAAGATGCTTATCTTAACATACTAACAAGGTTAGGTAAGGTCGGTGTTTTCTATGAAGCTTTTTAAGGTAAACTATTATGTTTAGTATATCACCTATGCACGTATTTAATAAGTCAATATTGACTATACGAATTTGCGAGGACGGGTTGCCAGAGGAGGAGGAGGCAGGTGTGGAGGGGGTTTGGGGAAGAAATGGGGGGGAGAGAGAGAGAGAGAGAGAGAGAGAGAGAGAGAGAGAGAGAGAGAGAGAGAGAGAGAGAGAGAGAGAGAGAGAGAGAGAGAGAGAGAGAGAGAGATATAGCATGCTAGGGCCGGTTAACCCTATATGAAGGAGGGGTTATGACTGATGTTTTTACCGCTCCTGTGCCAGGTAAGTTACGGGCTCACCATAGCCCGTGCTACTTGCCCCGCTCCTGTGCCAGGTAAGTTACGGGCTCACCATAGCCCGTGCTACTTGGAACTTGTTCCGAGTAGCTGAATCTACAACAACAACAACAACAGACTGATGTTTGCCTACAATGTTAAGTTTGTACGTTAATCTGAGAACATGTTTACTGTGATAGGCAGAACCTGCAGGAGCTGGTCTGTTGTTCTGTATTAACTAAGTTTCGTGAACATTGAACTAAGGAGATGAACAGGAGACAGACCTTGTTAACTATCACATTTGTTCTTAATGGGTCTGAAATAACTATATATTTTAAATCTAAAGAACATTTAACTGATAGAATGAAAATACAAGAGCGAACTAAGGCTGTGGACAAGAGCTGGAGCTTGGTAACTAACTTTATCTCATTTACTACGTCTGAAATACAGCGGTTTTAAATCTCAGGGGAATTGAACAGATAATAATGAAGTTACAGGAGTGAACTAAGGCAGAGGACAGTAGCTAGAGCTTGGTAGCTACTTTCTTTTCTTACTACGTTCGAAACACAGTGGTTTTAAATTCAGAAAATATTGGGCTAATAGCAGCGAAGTTGTAGGAGACAATTAAGGCGGAGGACAGGAGCCAGAGCTCGGTAATTGCTTGACTGTATTTACTACGTCCGAAATACATTGGTGTTAAATCTCAGGGAATTTGAACGGTTAACGGAGAAACTACACTTATAAACATACAGAGCCGGGTCCAAGAATTAACATCTGACACTAGAAATTACTTAATAAACTCGTAATGAAGATATTCTCTGAAGATGGACTTACTCTGACCGTAACAGCACTCTTAAACTGATGGTACAGTAGAGTGTGTACGGTTTTAACATAAGAATTCATTAATACGTAAGAGCGTATTTTTCCTCCTATGAGAAATATTTTTTGTCCGCAGCGGAAAATTGAGACTGACAAAATTTAACCCAAAAACAGGTGGAAACTTTGCGCAAATTCCAGGATAGACCCTTTACCCCTTTTAAGGGCGGCAACTTAGTGCGATTGTCCCCTAACTCCTCTTGCCTTGTGCCCTAACTCCCCTTGCCTTGTGCCCTAACTGCCCTTGCCTTGTGCCCTAACTCCCCTTGCCTTGTGCCCTAACTGCCCTTGCCTTGTGCCCTAACTCCCCTTGCCTTGTGCCCTAACTGCCCTTGCCTTGTGCCCTAACTCCTCTTGCCTTGTGCCCTAACTGCCTTGCCTTGTGCCCTAACTGCCCTTGCCTTGTGCCCTAACTGCCCTTGCCTTGTGCCCTAACTCCCCTTGCCTTGCGCCCTAACTGCCCTTGCCACCTGAGGGGGTATAGGGTGTTTATGCAGCTTCAGGGCACAAATCCCCCCAGCCACAGGGCATGGCCAGAAGGCACCCCTATGCATACCTAATTCCCTATCAAACACAAACTAAAATACACACAAATGGCAGATCTCATCACAACCCACAAGAGTTAAGATGATAATAATAACACACAATAATAACATGATAATAACATACACAAATGTAAAATTCCTTTATATTTTGTTTTTTCTTATATGGGACACAGTACACAAAGGGAGAGGTGCGCAGTATATCATTAAAAAGAACTAAAGCTGAGGGCAAAACAACAAGCTGCCTAAGCGGCACGATTCATGACTTGACATCGGCATACAAGGAAAAAACTATTCATAGTGGAAGCTCCTAACAAGGCCCCGGAGCGAGTGGGATATCGTGTATACGCATGGGGGTCCCTCTGGCCGCCGCCTCACCCACTCGCGGGCTCCGGCCAGGTCATCCACCCTCTTCTGAGAAACCATTAGGAGAAGTGGTACTCCAGATGACGACTCTGCTTAGATAGTTGGCTGCCAGCTATCCTGGCTGTGGTTCACCTAAGCAAGACTATATTAACACTTATGCACCCTGTGCACGGTGATCCTGGGACTAAGGTGGTCTGCCCCTAGATGTGGTCTTGGACCATATTCTGTAGATGGAATATGTCCAGGTTAGGGCTTTCACAGAGCAAATCTCAAGGTCGCTCTTGGTGAGTCCCATATCCTGTAGACCACGCTCACTCTCCTTGCACCATCCTCCCCTCCAATTAAGGGTTATTGAAGAGGTGGATGCTGTGTGCTTCCCGGTATATTCCCTGACCTTTTGAAGGATCTCTGGGGGTGCTGTACTTGTCACACTTGCTCTGATGTGGATGGGAGAGTGGGAAGTTATCAGCTGGGACCTGGATGTCTAATATAGAGGCCTCATCACCTTGTAGGCTATGATGTCAGGCTTGCAGAAGGCTCCTCCATCCGGTATACAGACTTCACGTTCCATCTCAAAACCTCTTGGCCGCAGGCGGCCGGCTACGAACCGGGTGATATCGTCATGACTTTTGACCTGAGCCCCACGTGTCTTGTAGCATGCCTGGGATATGTGGCCCAAGGTCCCTGGTTTCTGGCAGGCATCGCAGAGACCAGAAGCCTCGGGTCTACCCCAGGGCTCTAGACGGAGTGGCTACAGCATTTGCCCTGATCTGGATGGCATGAGCAAAATCTTCTCCACTTAGCAGACGAGTACCGGATGCACCCACTTGTGGCAGGCAGGAACCTCACAAGAGGACGCAATGCCAGCACCATCAACCAAGCTGTACAGTTTTGCTTTCCATCTTCTAGAGCGCTCAGTCATTCTGTTAGAAGGGGTTCCGGCAGCTGTGGTAGAGTCTACCCATCGACGCATTCACGCTTGGAATGCGGGTAGGAGAGCCACTGCCACTACCACTGGATTCTTCTACTCTACCAGTGCCCCGAGCCACTTGTTCTTATGTAGGCGGATTAAAGTAGCAAAGTCGGGAATTCCTAGTCTACCATTCTTTACGTCGACATAAAAAGGCATAGGAGTATCATGAGGCAGTCACAGCCAGCCACGAATGGCATGCTTCAGGTCAAGCCTTGCTAATTCCATCTTAAACACGCATCCGAGAACAAGCCGGTGGTTCATCTTGGGAATTAGGTGGTGTTTTAGTAGGTATAACCTCTGTTGGGGTTTGAGTGGCGCCTTAGTGATGTTCATCAGGCCGTCCTCAAACAGGGAACCATAGGATAGGTGTCTGCCCCCGGCCCCGATAAGTATTCCTAAATACTTATACTCGTCTGCCACACTCATAGTACCAATTTCATCGTCCCCGACGTAGTATGCCCTCCTGGTGGGAGCATGCCAAGTCTTACGATAAGCATCGATTGCTATGCTTAGCGTACAGCACTTCACAGCATTTACTTTAAGACCAGAGCCACGCAGTGTGTGGCAAATACTTGTTATAAGTGTCTGTAGTCCGGCAGCCGTTTCCGCTGCCACGACCAGATCGTCAGCGAATGCTAGTGCTGATATCTTTTCACCCCCCAGTCCAACCCCTAGCCCCAAGTCCTTAGCCCTAGTAATTGCTTCATCAATTATAAGGTTAAAGAGAAATGGAGACAGGGGGTCACCCTGTTTCACCCCCTTAGTGATCAGGATGTCCTTCGACTTATAGGAATCAAATTTCTAGTTTTATGGAAAACAATGAATTGCACAATCCAGGACAACATGGATTTAGAGCGGGAAGATCCTGTCTGTCACAGTTACTCAACCACTATGACAAAATCACAGAAGCCCTAGAAGAAAAGCAAAATGCAGATGTTGTATACACAGACTTTGCAAAGGCTTTCGACAAATGTGACCATGGGGTGATAGCTCACAAAATGAGGTCAATGGGAATAACTGGAAAAGTAGGACGCTGGATACTCAATTTCCTGTCGAACAGAACACAAAGAGTAACAGTCAATCAGATAAAATCGAGTCCAAGCGATGTTAAAAGCTCTGTACCTCAAGGTACAGTCCTTGCACCGCTACTGTTCCTTATTCTCATATCTGATATAGACAAAAATACACGTCACAGCTTCGTGTCATCCTTCGCAGATGACACAAAAATCAGCATGAAAATTACCTCTGCTGAAGACATTGAAAAACTACAAACAGATGTCAACAAAGTTTTCGATTGGGCAGCAGAAAATAATATGATGTTTAACAGTGATAAATTTCAGGTACTCAGGTACGGCAAAAATGAGGATCTGAAACATAATACAGGGTACAAAACACAATCAAATCTTCCCATAGTAGAAAAACAGCATGTCAAGGATTTGGGAATAATGATGTCCGACGATCTAACGTTTAGGGAGCATAACCAAGCAAATATCGCATCAGCCAGAAAAATGATCGGATGGATTACGAGAACTTTCAAATCCAGGGATCCCATCACAATGGTTGTACTCTTCAAGTCACTTGTGTTGTCCCGTCTCGAATACTGCTCAGTACTCACTTCCCCCTTCAGAGCAGGAGAGATTGCTGAAATAGAGGGAATACAGAGAACATATACGGCACGCATAGACGAGATAAAACACCTAAATTATTGGGATCGTCTCAAAGCTCTCCAAATGTACTCTCTAGAAAGGAGACGAGAGAGATACCAAATAATATACACGTGGAAAATACTGGAGGGCCAGGTCCCAAATCTACACAGTAAAATAACAACGTACTGGAGTGAACGATATGGAAGAAAATGCAAGATTGAACCAGTGAAGAGCAGAGGTGCCATAGGCACAATCAGAGAACACTGTATAAACATCAGAGGTCCGCGGTTGTTCAACGTCCTCCCAGCGACTATAAGAAATATTGCCGGAACAACCGTGGACATCTTCAAGAGAAAACTGGACTGTTTCCTAAGAGAAGTCCCGGATCAGCCGGGCTGTGGTGGGTATGTGGCTCTGCGGGCCGCTCCAAGCAACAGCCTGGTGGATCAAACTCTCACAAGTCGAGCCTGGCCTCGGGCCGGGCTTGGGGAGTAGAAGAACTCCCAGAACCCCATCAACCAGGTATCAACCAACCAGGTATCAACCAGGTATCAACCAGACTTCTCCCTTGACTGGTTATTACGGTTGAGGACCGATCATAGCCCGACATTATGTATGTCCTTAAAGGCTTTGGGATGCCTATACGTTTCATGGCCCGATGGATGGCCGGATGGGAGACGCTATCGAAAGCCTTCTCCGTATCCAGGAACGCAAGGTGCGTGTTGTGCTTAAGCGCACGAGCCTCAACTAGGAGGGCATCCAGGTTTTCAGGGCATCCGTCCACAGGGACGAAGGCCTTCTGCTGCCTGTCGATCCTGACTGCCTCGGAGAGTCTGCTGCTCAGAATCTTGTGAAACAACCTCACTATCGTAGACGACATGGTTATGGGGCGATAATGGGAAAGAGTCTGAGTTAGGTTTCTTAGCTAACTAGCTTTAAGTAGACGTATAGTGATACCGTCTGGGCCGGGAGCAGCATTGCTACTTGCCTTGAGAGCAACAAGGATTTCCTCTGGTGTTATAGGGTCTCCTAGTTGCTGATTCCCTGGATCACGGTCATGAATTGGCCGACGGTCCGGCGATGTGGGTCTAGAGAAGAGTGTCTGCCCTGAAAACCAAAAAGTTCGCACTAAGCTGCCTATACTGAGGAAGGACAGACGACAATGACTAACTGACATTGAGCCATACTCTTTACATCTGCGATTATTTTGTATATTTGCTTATA
>WNGS01000275.1:60415-78184 GCA_020271785.1 Procambarus virginalis | reverse complement strand
CACATACTGGTGAAGGTCACATGGTGTACACACACTGGTGAAGGTCACATGGTGCACACATACTGGTGAAGGTCACATGGTGCACACATACTGGTGAAGGTCACATGGTGCACACACAATGGTGAAGGTCACATGGTGCACACATACTGGTGAAGGTCACATGGTGTAACACACTGGTGAAGGTCACATGGTGTACACACAATGGTGAAGGTCACATGTGCACACATACTGGTGAAGGTCACATGGTGTACACACACTTGTGAAGGTCACATGTGTACACATACTGGTGAAGGTCACATGGTGCACACATACTGGTGAAGGTCACATGGTGCACAGATTAGAGAACTACTTAGATTCTGTGACAAATTTTCACTCAGTCAGCAGATATCGGAGCCAACGAGAAATGAAAATATTCTAGATCTGGTCTTTACGAACAATGAAGACATTATCAGAGACATTACGATATCAGATACCACATATTCAGATCACAAGCTCATTGAAGTGCAAACTACCATCAATACTCAGAATAGACCTAAAACGTTGATAAAGCGAGAGGGGCTATTCAGTAAATTCAATTTAATAATAAAAGGATAGACTGGGAGATAATAAACAGGGAACTTAAAAACATTCCATGGGAAACTGTTTTAAGTAATAAAAGTCCTACAGAAGGAATAGAAAAACTGACTTCGGAAGCGTATCAAGTCTGTCTGAAACATGTTCCTTTGAGGAAAGCCAGAAAGAGATCCAACGTAGAAAGAGAACGCAGAAGACACTATAAACGCAGGAAAAGAATAACGGAACTGCTTATGCAGACACGAATTTCCCGTCAAAGAAGGAATAATTTAAATAGGGAGATTGAAGAAATCGAGCGGAAATTGAAACACTCATATGAAACTGAAGAAAGGCAGTTAGAACAGAAAGCAATTCAGGAAATAAAGAAAAATCCAAAATACTTCTTCACATATGCGAAATCAAAAGCAAAAACTACTGCCAGTATTGGACCTATTCGTACAAGTGAAGGTTCATACACGGAGGATGACAAAGAAATTAGTGAAATCCTAAAAAAGCAGTATGAGGACATGTTTAGCACTCCAATAAACAACATGAAAGTAGAAGATCCAGACAATTTCTTTATGCGGGATATCCAAACCCCTGTAAATATAACTGATATCAACACGAGCGCACTAAATTTTGAAAGAGAAATTGAAAACATGCCCATGCACTCGGCCCCAGGTCCAGACTCATGGAATTCAATATTTATAAAGAAATGCAAAGTGCCGGTAGCACAGGCACTCAGTATAGTGTGGAGGAAGAGCTTGGACACGGGGGAGATACCAGATGCACTTAAAGTAGCAGACATAGCCCCTCTACACAAGGGAGGGAGCAAAGCATTGGCAAAGAATTATAGACCAGTTGCACTAACATCGCACATAATAAAAGTATTTGAGAGAGTGATTAGGAGTCAGGTCACCAATTTCATGGAGACCAATGACCTTCACAACCCAGGCCAACATGGATTTCGAGCGGGAAGATCGTGCCTCTCACAGCTACTTGAGCACTACGATAAAGTCACTGAGGCATTAGAAGAAAAACAGAATGCTGATGTGATATACACGGACTTCGCAAAGGCTTTCGATAAATGTGACCATGGCGTGATAGCACACAAAATGAAGTCAATGGGAATAACCGGTAAAGTAGGACGCTGGATACTCAGTTTTCTGTCAAACAGGACTCAGCGAGTAACGGTCAACCATATAAAATCTAGTCCAAGTGCAGTTAAAAGCTCTGTACCTCAGGGTACAGTCCTTGCACCGCTGCTTTTCCTTATTCTCATATCAGATATAGACAAAAATACAAGTCACAGCTTCGTATCATCCTTTGCAGACGACACAAAAATCAGTATGAAAATTACCTCGGCTGAAGACATTGAAAAACTTCAAGCTGATATTAATAAAGTTTTCGACTGGGCATCAGAAAATAATATGATGTTTAACAGTGACAAATTCCAGGTACTCAGGTACGGTAAAAATGAGGACCTTAAACATAATACAGGGTACAAAACACAATCAAATGTGCCCATAGTAGGAAAACAACATGTAAAGGATTTGGGAATAATGATGTCTGACGACCTAACGTTTAGGGAGCATAACCAAGCAAATATTGCGACAGCCAGAAAAATGATAGGATGGATTACGAGAACTTTCAAATCCAGGGATCCCATCACAATGCTTGTACTCTTCAAGTCACTTGTGCTGTCCCGTCTTGAGTACTGTTCAGTACTCACTTCCCCCTTCAGAGCAGGAGAGATTGCTGAAATAGAGGGAATACAGAGAACATATACAGCACGTATAGACGCGATAAAGCACCTAAATTATTGGGATCGTCTCAAAGCTCTCCAAATGTACTCACTAGAAAGAAGACGAGAGAGATATCAAATAATATACACCTGGAAGATACTGGAGGGCCAGGTCCCAAATCTACACAGTAAAATAACAACGTACTGGAGTGAACGATATGGAAGAAAATGCAGAATAGAACCAGTGAAGAGCAGGGGTGCCATAGGCACAATCAGAGAACACTGTATAAACATCAGAGGTCCGCGGTTGTTCAACGTCCTCCCAGCAAGCATAAGAAATATTGCCGGAACAACCGTGGACATCTTCAAGAGGAAACTAGATTTATTCCTCCAAGGAGTTCCGGACCAGCCGGGCTGTGGTGGGTATGTGGGCCTGCGGGCCGCTCCAAGCAACAGCCTAGTGGACCAAACTCTCACAAGTCAAGCCTGGCCTCGGGCCGGGCTTGGGGAGTAGAAGAACTCCCAGAACCCCATCAACCAGGTATCAACCAGGTATGTTATTTCACTTTTGCTTCAGAAATACCACCGCACCCTTTTCATGTCCCGAAAACAATTTTCCTGCGTCCAATGAGGACTGTAGACCGGTGACCCTGTCCAACTCTTACAGGGGGAAGGGGGGGGGGGAGGGGGGACGGTCACACTCGCCAACTCTAGAGTCAGAGTGATTGCCTTAACCTCAAGCAACCTCCTCTGAGGGTCACTGAAACCTCACCGGGAAGAAGCCGTACAAGATGCAGGCATCTCTGCTACAGCCATGCGGCTTCCCACGGCACGTTGCATTCCACATTTGGCTCTTGCACCTCATACTACAACCCGTCCTCGACTCAAGTCCATTACATCCAGCGGTCGACCCCACAGACGCATTCATAAATTATAACATGCTGTTCATTCACAACGGGAATTTTCTCAAATATAAATTAATATTATTATATATTAGCATATTGTACATTATAGGCATAGGTTAGGTTAGGTTAGGTGTTTAGGTTCTGTTGGTGATTATTTGTATTTGTAGTACGTGGTGAAGCATTTACAGCGTTGTGGTTCGAACAAAACTCTTTGGTGAAGCACTTGTTCCGGGAATATTTGAACATCAACTGTTGTGAGTCGTGTGTAAACCGCTTTTCATTCATAAACACCTGGGGGTTTGGCGGGTAGATGGAATCACTTTTGGATCTTTGTTTGGAGGACGGGCTGCACTATGAGTTCACTGGCTGCTTCCAGTTGTTGAAGTACCAGTGGTCCTGGACACACTGCACTCCCTCACTGGTTACTCCAGTCTCCTCGGTGGATAAGGAAAGCATTTTGGAACTGACACTGTTCACCTGCACTCCTTGTTGATGGTTAACGTGACCAGAACTTTACTAACTTTGCTCAACAATGGAGAGGATGAACACGCTATGAGGTAACCGCCCCTTGGCTGCTCAGTCCAGCAACCTGTCCTCAGGCTATATAATATATACTGTCCTCAGGCTATATAATATATACTGTCCTCAGGCTATATAATATATACTGTCCTCAGTGTAGGGAATTATCCCAGCAGAAATTTAATTTATATGTACTGTTAATTTAATAGCAATATAATTTAAGATAAGTAATTGATAATTGCGTCATAACCGAGCAACGTTAGAGAGATCGTGTTAATGGCCAATAACATAAACTACAACAATTGCTGGGAAATAACACTTCCCTGGCACGATGAGTTCGTTGGTTGGATGGGAATGTTAATATTCATGTGTCAATAACTCGGGAAATGTGACTATGGTTGGCAATTAAGAGATAAAGAGCTTTGGCGCCTCTCTGCCAAGCACTCAGGCCGCGTGTTTCCAGCTTAATGGCGTCGCCTCCCTCCCCACCTGGGGCCGCTCTCTGAGCTTGGTTCGGAACCGTCAGTATCGACGTGGGGGAGAGGGAGACACTTGATTTACTGTTTATTTAGTTAGGTAAAGTAACTATTAATAAGTACTTTTTTGTCCTATTTAGTCTCTACACTGAAAGTTTATGTTACTACAAGAGAGAGAGAGATTATACGTATTGTAGTTTTTTGCTTTAACTTGGTATGTCACGAGTTATTAAATATTGTGCCCAAATTTCCAACACTCAGGCTATATACTATATAGTGTCCCTCAGGCTATATACTATATACTGTCCTCAGGCTATATACAATATACTGTCCTCAGGATATATACTATATGCTGTCCTCAGACTATATACTATATACTGTCCTCAGGATATATACTATATGCTGTCCTCAGGCTATATACTATATACTGTCCTCAGGATATATACTATATACTGTCCTCAGGATATATACTATATACTGTCCTCAGGATATATATTATATGCTGTCCTCAGGCTATATACTATATACTGTCCTCAGGATATACACTATATACTGTCCTCAGGCTATATACTATATACTGTCCTCAGGCTATATACTATATAGTGTCCCTCAGGCTATATACTACATACTGTCCTCAGGCTATATACTATATACTGTCCTCAGGATATATACTATATGCTGTCCTCAGGCTATATACAATATACTGTCCTCAGGATATATACTATATACTGTCCTCAGGCTATATACTATATACTGTCCTCAGGCTATATACTATATACTGTCCTCAGGCTATATACTATATACTATCCTCAGGCTATATACTATATACTGTCCTCAGGCTATATACTATATACTGTCCTCAGGCTATATACTATATACTATCCTCAGGCTATATACTATATACTGTCCTCAGGCTATATACTATATACAGTTCTCAAGCTATATAATATATACTGTTCTCAGGCTATATACTGTCCTCAGGCTATATACTATATACTGTCCTCAGGCTATATTCTATATACTGTCCTCAGGCTATATACTATATACTGTCCTCAGGCTATATACTATACACTGTCCTCAGGCTATATACTTTATACTGTCCTCAGGCTATATACTATATACTGTCCTCAGGCTATATACTATATACTGTCCTCAGGCTATATACTATATACTGTCCTCAGGCTATATACTATATACTGTCCTCAGGATATATACTGTCCTCAGGCTATATACTGTCCTCAGGCTATATACTATATACTGTCCTCAGGCTATATACTATATGCTGTCCTCAGGCTATATACTATATACTGTCCTCAGGCTATATACTATGTACTGTCCTCAGGCTATATAATATCCTCAGGCTATAGACTGTTCTCAGGCTATATACTATATACTGTCCTCAGGCTATATACTATATACTGTCCTCAGGCTATATACTATATACTGTCCTCAGGCTATATACTATATGCTGTCCTCAGGCTATGTAGTATATACTGTCCTCAGGCTAAATACTGTCTTCAGGCTATATACTGTCCTCAGGCTATATAATGTCCTCAGGCTATATACAATATACTGTCCTCAGGCTATATACTATATACTGTCCTCTGGCTATATACTATATACTGTCCTCAGGCTATATACTATATACTGTCCTCAGGCTATATACTATATACTGCCCTCAGGATATATACTGTCCTCAGGCTGTATACTATATACTGTCCATAGGCTATATACTATATACTGTCCTCAGGCTATATACTATATACTGTCCTCAGGCTATATACTGTCCTCAGGCTATATATATATACTGTCCTTAGGCTATATACTATATACTGTCCTCAGGCTATATACTATATACTGTCCTCAAGCTATATACTATATACTGTCCTCAGGCTATATACTATATACTGTCCTCAGGCTATATACTATATACTGTCCTCAGGCTATATACTATATACTGTCCTCAGGCTATATACTATATACTGTCCTCAGGCTATATAGTATATACTGTCCTCAGGCTATATAGTATATACTGTCCTCAGGCTATATACTATATACTGTCCTCAGGCTATATACTGTCCTCAGGCTATATACTGTCCTCAGGCTATATACTGTCCTCAGGCTATATACTGTCTTCAGGCTATATACTGTCCTCAGGCTATATACTATATACTGTCCTCAGGCTATATACTATATACTGTCCTCAGGCTATATACTATATACTGTCCTCAGGCTATATACTATATACTGTCCTCAGGATATATACTGTCCTCAGGCTGTATACTATATACTGTCCTCAGGCTATATACTGTCCTCAGGCTATGTACTATATACTGTCCTCAAGCTATGTACTATATACTCTCCTCAGGCATGTACTATATACTGTCCTCAGGCTATATACTGTCCTCAGGCTATATACTATATACTGTCCTCAAGCTATGTACTATATACTGTCCTCAGCATATAGTACATACTGTCCTCAGGCTATATACTGTCCTCAGGCTATATACTATATACTGTCCTCAGGATATATACTATACTGTCCTCAGGATATATACTATATACTGTCCTCAGGCTATATGCTATATACTGTCCTCAGGATATATACTATATACTGTCCTCAGGCTATATACTATATACTGTCCTCAGGCTATATGCTATATACTGTCCTCAGGATATATACTATATACTGTCCTCAGGCTATATACTGTCCTCAGGATATATACTATATACTGCCCTCAGGCTATATACTGGCCTCAGGATATATACTATATACTGTCCTCAGGCTATATACTATATACTGTCCTCAGGATATATACTATATACTGTCCTCAGGCTATATACTGTCCTCAGGATATATACTATATACTGTCCTCAGGCTATATACTGGCCTCAGGATATATACTATATACTGTCCTCAGGATATATACTATATACTGTCCTCAGGCTATGTACTGTCCTCAGGATGTATACTATATACTGTCCTCAGGCTATATACTGGCCTCATGATATATACTATATACTGTCCTCAGGCTATATACTATATACTGTCCTCAGGATATATACTATATACTGTCCTCAGGCTATATACTATATACTGGCCTCAGGCTATATACTATATACTGTCCTCAGGCTATATACTGTCCTCAGGCTATATACTGTCCTCAGGCTATATACTATATACTGTCCTCAGGCTATATGCTATATGCTGTCCTCAGGCTATATACTATATACTGTCCTCAGGCTATATACTATGTACTGTCCTCAGGCTATATACTGTCCTCAGGCTATTTACTGTTCTCAGGCTATATACTGTATACTGTCCTCAGGCTATATTTCTATATACTGTCCTCAGGCTATATACTATATACTGTCCTCAGGCTATATACTATATACTGTCCTCAGGCTATATACTGTCTTCAGGCTATATACTGTCCTCAGGCTATATAATGTCCTCAGGCTATATACTATATACTGTCCTCAGGCTATATACTATATACTGTCCTCAGGCTATATACTATATACTGTCCTCAGGCTATATACTATTACTGTCCTCAGGATATATACTGTCCTCAGGCTGTATACTATATACTGTCCTCAGGCTATATACTATATACTGTCCTCAGGCTATATACTATATACTGTCCTCAGGCTATATACTATATACTGTCCTCAGGCTATATACTATATACTGTCCTCAGGATATATACTGTCCTCAGGTTATATACTATATACTGTCCTCAGGCTATATACTGTCCTCAGGCTATATACTATATACTGTCCTCAAGCTATGTACTATATACTGTCCTCAGGCTATGTACTATATACTGTCCTCAGGCTATATACTATATACTGTCCTCAGGCTATATACTATATACTGTCCTCAGGCTATATACTATATACTGTCCTCAGGATATATACTGTCCTCAGGTTGTATACTATATACTGTCCTCAGGCTATATACTATTACTGTCCTCAGGATATATACTGTCCTCAGGCTATATACTATATACTGTCCTCAGGCTATATACTATATACTGTCCTCAGGCTATATACTATATACTGTCCTCAGGCTATATACTATATACTGTCCTCAGGCTATATACTATATACTGTCCTCAGGCTATATACTATATACTGTCCTCAGGATATATACTGTCCTCAGGTTATATACTATATACTGTCCTCAGGCTATATACTGTCCTCAGGCTAATACTGTCTTCAGGCTATATACTGTCCTCAGGCTATATAATGTCCTCAGGCTATATACATATACTGTCCTCAGGCTATATACTATATACTGTCCTCAGGCTATATACTATATACTGTCCTCAGGCTATATACTATATACTGTCCTCAGGCTATATACTATATACTGTCCTCAGGATATATACTGTCCTCAGGCTGTATACTATATACTGTCCTCAGGCTATATACTATATACTGTCCTCAGGCTATATACTATATACTGTCCTCAGGCTATATACTGTCCTCAGGCTATATATATATACTGTCCTCAGGCTATATACTATATACTGTCCTCAGGCTATATACTATATACTGTCCTCAAGCTATATACTATATACTGTCCTCAGGCTATATACTATATACTGTCCTCAGGCTATATACTATATACTGTCCTCAGGCTATATACTATATACTGTCCTCAGGCTATATACTATATACTGTCCTCAGGCTATATACTATATACTGTCCTCAGGCTATATACTATATACTGTCCTCAGGCTATATACTATATACTGTCCTCAGGCTATATACTGTCCTCAGGCTATATACTGTCCTCAGGCTATATACTGTCCTCAGGCTATATACTGTCTTCAGGCTATATACTGTCCTCAGGCTATATACTATATACTGTCCTCAGGCTATATACTATATACTGTCCTCAGGCTATATACTATATACTGTCCTCAGGCTATATACTATATACTGTCCTCAGGATATATACTGTCCTCAGGCTGTATACTATATACTGTCCTCAGGCTATATACTGTCCTCAGGCTATGTACTATATACTGTCCTCAAGCTATGTACTATATACTGTCCTCAGGCTATGTACTATATACTGTCCTCAGGCTATATACTATATACTGTCCTCAAGCTATGTACTATATACTGTCCTCAGGCTATGTACTATATACTGTCCTCAGCATATATACATACTGTCCTCAGGCTATATACTGTCCTCAGGCTATATACTATATACTGTCCTCAGGATATATACTATATACTGTCCTCAGGATATATACTATATACTGTCCTCAGGCTATATGCTATATACTGTCCTCAGGATATATACTATATACTGTCCTCAGGCTATATACTATATACTGTCCTCAGGCTATATGCTATATACTGTCCTCAGGATATATACTATATACTGTCCTCAGGCTATATACTGTCCTCAGGATATATACTATATACTGCCCTCAGGCTATATACTGGCCTCAGGATATATACTATATACTGTCCTCAGGCTATATACTATATACTGTCCTCAGGATATATACTATATACTGTCCTCAGGCTATATACTGTCCTCAGGATATATACTATATACTGTCCTCAGGCTATATACTGGCCTCAGGATATATACTATATACTGTCCTCAGGATATATACTATATACTGTCCTCAGGCTATGTACTGTCCTCAGGATGTATACTATATACTGTCCTCAGGCTATATACTGGCCTCATGATATATACTATATACTGTCCTCAGGCTATATACTATATACTGTCCTCAGGATATATACTATATACTGTCCTCAGGCTATATACTATATACTGGCCTCAGGCTATATACTATATACTGTCCTCAGGCTATATACTGTCCTCAGGCTATATACTGTCCTCAGGCTATATACTATATACTGTCCTCAGGCTATATGCTATATGCTGTCCTCAGGCTATATACTATATACTGTCCTCAGGCTATATACTATGTACTGTCCTCAGGCTATATACTGTCCTCAGGCTATTTACTGTTCTCAGGCTATATACTGTATACTGTCCTCAGGCTATATTTCTATATACTGTCCTCAGGCTATATACTATATACTGTCCTCAGGCTATATACTATATACTGTCCTCAGGCTATATACTGTCTTCAGGCTATATACTGTCCTCAGGCTATATAATGTCCTCAGGCTATATACTATATACTGTCCTCAGGCTATATACTATATACTGTCCTCAGGCTATATACTATATACTGTCCTCAGGCTATATACTATTACTGTCCTCAGGATATATACTGTCCTCAGGCTGTATACTATATACTGTCCTCAGGCTATATACTATATACTGTCCTCAGGCTATATACTATATACTGTCCTCAGGCTATATACTATATACTGTCCTCAGGCTATATACTATATACTGTCCTCAGGATATATACTGTCCTCAGGCTGTATACTATATACTGTCCTCAGGCTATATACTGTCCTCAGGCTATATACTATATACTGTCCTCAAGCTATATACTATATACTGTCCTCAGGCTATGTACTATATACTGTCCTCAGGCTATATACTATATACTGTCCTCAGGCTATATACTATATACTGTCCTCAGGCTATATACTATATACTGTCCTCAGGATATATACTGTCCTCAGGTTGTATACTATATACTGTCCTCAGGCTATATACTATTACTGTCCTCAGGATATATACTGTCCTCAGGCTATATACTATATACTGTCCTCAGGCTATATACTATATACTGTCCTCAGGCTATATACTATATACTGTCCTCAGGCTATATACTATATACTGTCCTCAGGCTATATACTATATACTGTCCTCAGGATATATACTGTCCTCAGGTTGTATACTATATACTGTCCTCAGGCTATATACTGTCCTCAGGCTATGTACTATATACTGTCCTCAAGCTATGTACTATATACTGTCCTCAGGCTATGTACTATATACTGTCCTCAGGCTATATACTGTCCTCAGGCTATATACTATATACTGTCCTCAAGCTATGTACTATTTACTGTCCTCAGGCTATATACTGTCCTCAGGCTATATACTGTCCTCAGGCTATATACTGTCCTCAGGCTATATACTATATACTGTCCTCAGGATATATACTATATACTGTCCTCAGGATATATACTATATACTGTCCTCAGGCTATATACTATATACTGTCCTCAGGATATATACTATATACTGTCCTCAGGCTATATACTATATACTGTCCTCAGGCTATATGCTATATACTGTCCTCAGGATATATACTATATACTGTCCTCAGGCTATATACTGTCCTCAGGATATATACTATATACTGCCCTCAGGCTATATACTGGCCTCAGGATATACTATATACTGTCCTCAGGCTATATACTATATACTGTCCTCAGGATATATACTATATACTGTCCTCAGGCTATATACTGTCCTCAGGATATATACTATATACTGTCCTCAGGCTATATACTGGCCTCAGGATATATACTATATACTGTCCTCAGGATATATACTATATACTGTCCTCAGGCTATGTACTGTCCTCAGGATGTATACTATATACTGTCCTCAGGCTATATACTGGCCTCATGATATATACTATATACTGTCCTCAGGCTATATACTATATACTGTCCTCAGGATATATACTATATACTGTCCTCAGGCTATATACTATATACTGTCCTCAGGCTATATACTATATACTGTCCTCAGGCTATATACTATATACTGTCCTCAGGCTATATACTATATACTGGCCTCAGGCTATATACTATATACTGTCCTCAGGCTATATACTGTCCTCAGGCTATATTCTGTCCTCAGGCTATATACTATATACTGTCCTCAGGCTATATGCTATATGCTGTCCTCAGGCTATATACTATATACTGTCATCAGGCTATATACTATGTACTGTCCTCAGGCTATATACTGTCCTCAGGCTATATACTGTTCTCAGGCTATATACTGTATACTGTCCTCAGGCTATATACTATATACTGTCCTCAGGCTATATACTATATACTGTCCTCAGGCTATATACTATATACTGTCCTCAGGCTATATACTGTCTTCAGGCTATATACTGTCCTCAGGCTATATAATGTCCTCAGGCTATATACTATATACTGTCCTCAGGCTATATACTATATACTGTCCTCAGGCTATATACTATATACTGTCCTCAGGCTATATACTATTACTGTCCTCAGGATATATACTGTCCTCAGGCTGTATACTATATACTGTCCTCAGGCTATATACTATATACTGTCCTCAGGCTATATACTATATACTGTCCTCAGGCTATATACTATATACTGTCCTCAGGCTATATACTGTCCTCAGGCTATATACTATATACTGTCCTCAGGCTATATACTATATACTGTCCTCAGGCTATATACTATATACTGTCCTCAGGCTATATACTATATACTGTCCTCAGGCTATATACTATATACTGTCCTCAGGCTATATACTATATACTGTCCTCAGGCTATATACTATATACTGTCCTCAGGCTATATACTATATACTGTCCTCAGGCTATATACTATATACTGTCCTCAGGCTAAATACTATATACTGTCCTCAGGCTATATACTATATACTGTCCTCAGGCTATATACTGTCCTCAGGCTATATACTGTCCTCAGGCTATATACTGTCCTCAGGCTATATACTATATACTGTCCTCAGGCTATATACTATATACTGTCCTCAGGATATATACTGTCCTCAGGCTGTATACTATATACTGTCCTCAGGCTATATACTGTCCTCAGGCTATGTACTATATACTGTCCTCAAGCTATGTACTATATACTGTCCTCAGGCTATGTACTATATACTGTCCTCAGGCTATATACTGTCCTCAGGCTATATACTATATACTGTCCTCAAGCTATGTACTATTTACTGTCCTCAGGCTATATACTGTCCTCAGGCTATATACTATATACTGTCCTCAGGCTATATACTATATACTGTCCTCAGGCTATATACTATATACTGTCCTCAGGCTATATACTATATACTGTCCTCAGGATATATACTATATACTGTCCTCAGATATATACTATATACTGTCCTCAGGCTATTTGCTATATACTGTCCTCAGGATATATACTATATACTGTCCTCAGGATATATACTATATACTGTCCTCAGGCTATATACTGTCCTCAGGATATATACTATATACTGTCCTCAGGCTATATACTGTCCTCAGGATATATACTATATACTGTCCTCAGGCTATATACTACATACTGTCCTCAGGATATATACTATATACTGTCCTCAGGCTATATACTGTCCTCAGGATATATACTATATACTGTCCTCAGGCTATATACTGTCCTCAGGATATATACTATATACTGTCCTCAGGCTATATACTGGCCTCAGGATATATACTATATACTGTCCTCAGGCTATATACTATATACTGTCCTCAGGATATATACTATATACTGTCCTCAGGCTATATACTATATACTGTCCTCAGGCTATATACTATATACTGTCCTCAGGCTATATACTATATACTGTCCTCAGGATATATACTGGCCTCAGGATATATACTATATACTGTCCTCAGGCTATATACTATATACTGTCCTCAGGATATATACTCTATACTGTCCTCAGGATATATACTGTCCTCAGGATATATACTATATACTGTCCTCAGGATATATACTATATACTGTCCTCAGGATATATACTATATACTGTCCTCAGGCTATATACTATATACTGTCCTCAGGATATATACTATATACTGTCCTCAGGCTATATACTATATACTGTCCTCAGGCTATATACTATATACTGTCCTCAGGCTATATACTATATACTGTCCTCAGGCTATATACTATTACTGTCCTCAGGATATATACTGTCCTCAGGCTGTATACTATATACTGTCCTCAGGCTATATACTATATACTGTCCTCAGGCTATATACTATATACTGTCCTCAGGCTATATACTATATACTGTCCTCAGGCTATATACTGTCCTCAGGCTATATACTATATACTGTCCTCAGCTATATACTATATACTGTCCTCAGGCTATATACTATATACTGTCCTCAAGCTATACTATATACTGTCCTCAGGCTATATACTATATACTGTCCTCAGCTATATACTATATACTGTCCTCAGGCTATATACTATATACTGTCCTCAGGCTATATACTATATACTGTCCTCAGGCTATATACTGTATGCTGTCCTCAGGCTAAATACTATATACTGTCCTCAGGCTATATACTATATACTGTCCTCAGGCTATATACTGTCCTCAGGCTATATACTGTCCTCAGGCTATATACTGTCCTCAGGCTATATACTATATACTGTCCTCAGGCTATATACTATATACTGTCCTCAGGATATATACTGTCCTCAGGCTGTATACTATATACTGTCCTCAGGCTATATACTGTCCTCAGGCTATTACTATATACTGTCCTCAAGCTATGTACTATATACTGTCCTCAGGCTATGTACTATATACTGTCCTCAGGCTATATACTGTCCTCAGGCTATATACTATATACTGTCCTCAAGCTATGTACTATTTACTGTCCTCAGGCTATATACTGTCCTCAGGCTATATACTATATACTGTCCTCAGGCTATATACTATATACTGTCCTCAGGCTATATACTATATACTGTCCTCAGGCTATATACTATATACTGTCCTCAGGATATATACTATATACTGTCCTCAGGATATATACTATATACTGTCCTCAGGCTATTTGCTATATACTGTCCTCAGGATATATACTATATACTGTCCTCAGGATATATACTATATACTGTCCTCAGGCTATATACTGTCCTCAGGATATATACTATATACTGTCCTCAGGCTATATACTGTCCTCAGGATATATACTATATACTGTCCTCAGGCTATATACTATATACTGTCCTCAGGCTATATACTATATACTGTCCTCAGGATATATACTATATACTGTCCTCAGGCTATATACTGTCCTCAGGATATATACTATATACTGTCCTCAGGCTATATACTGTCCTCAGGATATATACTATATACTGTCCTCAGGCTATATACTGGCCTCAGGATATATACTATATACTGTCCTCAGGCTATATACTATATACTGTCCTCAGGATATATACTATATACTGTCCTCAGGCTATATACTATATACTGTCCTCAGGCTATATACTATACTGTCCTCAGGCTATATACTATATACTGTCCTCAGGATATATACTATATACTGTCCTCAGGCTATATACTATATACTGTCCTCAGGATATATACTATATACTGTCCTCAGGATATATACTATATACTGTCCTCAGGATATTACTATATACTGTCCTCAGGCTATATACTATATACTGTCCTCAGGCTATATACTATATACTGTCCTCAGGATATATACTCTATACTGTCCTCAGGATATATACTGTCCTCAGGATATATATTATATACTGTCCTCAGGATATATACTATATACTGTCCTCAGGATATATACTATATACTGTCCTCAGGATATATACTATATACTGTCCTCAGGCTATATACTATATACTGTCCTCAGGCTATATACTATATACTGTCCTCAGGCTATATACTGTCCTCAGGCTATATACTATATACTGTCCTCAGGCTATATACTATATACTGTCCTCAGGCTATATACTATATACTGTCCTCAAGCTATATACTGTCGGGGTTTCACGGTGTTCTCTTTAGAGAAGGGTTAAAGCAACAGTAGACTGGATCTCCTTTCCAGGTGGTTGCTCCAACAATAACCCTTACTCACCGTCGTTCGGCGGGTCTTCCCTCAAATCCTCTAGGCTCCACTGCTGGCCTCGGAGAGTATCCCAGTCGATCTCACAACCGGCCTTAGATTTGTAAGATGAGTGGGAGCACAGATCGTTCCCTCAATCTGTGGCCCTCCCGACACCGAACTCTTATACAGCCTTCAAGTCGCCAACTGGTTTTCTTGTGTCCAGTAACACTGCAGTGGTCAGGTGTAATTGTGGCAAGAGCAAATTCCAATAATGTGGTATCAATGTACTTCTGGGCTCTAGCAAGGTCTCTCTCCGAACTTCTAAAACTCATGATCGCTGTTATCCTGTCCTCCAACTTGTGACAATGAGTGAAAACCTAGGCCTGATATCTAATACCACAATTACAACCTTGATCTTGCTCTTAATCCTGGCGAGGTCGCCATGTCGGGGTTTCACGGTGTTCTCGTTAGAGAAGGGTTAAAGCAACAGTAGACTGGATCTCCTTTCCAGGTGGTTGCTCCAACAATAACCCTTACTCACCGTCGTTCGGCGGGTCTCCCCTCAATCCCTTAGGCTCCCTAAAGGGCCTATCCCACAGGACAAAATACTACATTTACGCAAATTTCTCGGCTCTTCGAGAATACTGTTCTCTCCCACACATGTTCACTTGTTGCCTGCAATGTAGAGAACGCTCGGGAATAGTGGACATGACTCTCACAGCAGGCGTGGGAGAATTAGAAGGGGGGGAACACCGTCACATACCCCTCCCTTAAAATAGAGTCATGTCTGGTTAGTGCATGCGGGACAACGCATCTGCGACTACGCTGTCCTGCCACTAAAATCTTGGCTTCCAGCCAGTATTGCAGCCGCCAATGTGTGACACTCCTCATGTGTCTGCAGACCGTCTTCAAGGTCATCCTGGGCGTCCACTGCTTACTATTTCGGACCGAGGCTCCACACCTCACGTCCGTTCACACAGCTGGAACTGTGAGAAGATTAACGGTTCAGCCACTGCTTTGCAAATGGCCAACAAACAGGGCCCGCTGTCTCTTCCCACTCGTCTTCCTGCTCTACGCAGAACATTCTCAGAGCTGTCTCTGAGGTGGAGTGGAGTCTTTCCGGCCGCCCCCTTCGACTGCGATCGGTAGGGCGACGACCGAATTTGCATCACTCCCCGATTTATCATTGTTCGTCTGACCACTCAGACCAGACATATTTCCACTGTCAGCCTGATTTTCCCTGGGCCTCCTCACCCAAGAGAAAAGATGTTGTAGTTGCCCAGCACTTCTCTCGACGTCGAACGTCGCATCGTGGTCACCCCTAGGTGACCCGCAGAGTCACAGCGTGCAACAGACTCAACACTGCCGCACTGCACTTGGCTGGCAACGCTACTTGATCTCTCGTACTTGGAGATGCCTCTCCGGCCTCTATCCTCACAGGTCTCCACTGCCTCATTAGTATGCCTTTATGGCAAGGTCGCCAATGTCGGGGTTTCACGGTGTTCTCGTTAGAGAAGGGTTAAAGCAACAGTAGACTGGATCTCCTTTCCAGGTGGTTGCTCCAACAATAACCCTTACTCACCGTCGTTCGGCGGGTCTCCCCTCAATCCCTTAGGCTCCCTAAAGGGCCTATCCCACAGGACAAAATACTACATTTACGCAAATTTCTCGGCTCTTCGAGAATACTGTTCTCTCCCACACATGTTCACTTGTTGCCTGCAATGTAGAGAACGCTCGGGAATAGTGGACATGACTCT
>WNGS01000275.1:22044-47301 GCA_020271785.1 Procambarus virginalis | reverse complement strand
CAGTAGGCATCCATCAACAGTAGGCATCCATCAACAGTAGGCATCCATCAGCAGTAGGCATCCATCAACAGTAGGCATCCATCAACAGTAGGCATCCATCAGCAGTAGGCATCCATCAACAGTAGCATCCATCAGCAGTAGGCATCCATCACAGTAGGCATCCATCAACAGTAGGCATCCATCAGCAGTAGGCATCCTTCACAGTAGGCATCCATCAACAGTAGGCATCCATCAGCAGTAGGCATCCTTCAACAGTAGGCATCCATCAACAGTAGGCATCCATCAGCAGTAGGCATCCATCAACAGTAGGCATCCATCAACAGTAGGCATCCATCAACAGTAGGCATCCATCAACAGTAGGCATCCATCAACAGTAGGCATCCATCAACAGTAGGCATCCATCAACAGTAGGCATCCATCAACAGTAGGCATCCATCAGCAGTAGGCATCCATCAACAGTAGGCATCCATCAACAGTAGGCATCCATCAACAGTAGGCATCCATCAACAGTAGGCATCCATCAGCAGTAGGCATCCATCAGCAGTAGGCATCCATCACAGTAGGCATCCATCAACAGTAGGCATCCATCAACAGTAGGCATCCATCAACAGTAGGCATCCATCAACAGTAGGCATCCATCAACAGTAGGCATCCATCAGCAGTAGGCATCCATCAGCAGTAGGCATCCATCAACAGTAGGCATCCATCAACAGTAGGCATCCATCAACAGTAGGCATCCATCAACAGTAGGCATCCATCACAGTAGGCATCCATCAACAGTAGGCATCCATCAACAGTAGGCATCCATCAACAGTAGGCATCCATCAACAGTAGGCATCCATCAACAGTAGGCATCCATCAACAGTAGGCATCCATCAACAGTAGGCATCCATCAGCAGTAGGCATCCATCAACAGTAGGCATCCATCAACAGTAGGCATCCATCAGCAGTAGGCATCCATCAACAGTAGGCATCCATCAGCAGTAGGCATCCATCAACAGTAGGCATCCATCAACAGTAGGCATCCATCAACAGTAGGCATCCATCAACAGTAGGCATCCATCAACAGTAGGCATCCATCAACAGTAGGCATCCATCAACAGTAGGCATCCATCAACAGTAGGCATCCATCAACAGTAGGCATCCATCAACAGTAGGCATCCATCAGCAGTAGGCATCCATCAGCAGTAGGCATCCATCAGCAGTAGGCATCCATCAGCAGTAGGCATCCATCAACAGTAGGCATCCATCAACAGTAGGCATCCATCAACAGTAGGCATCCATCAACAGTAGGCATCCATCAACAGTAGGCATCCATCAACAGTAGGCATCCATCAACAGTAGGCATCCATCAACAGTAGGCATCCATCAACAGTAGGCATCCATCAACAGTAGGCATCCATCAACAGTAGGCATCCATCAACAGTAGGCATCCATCAACAGTAGGCATCCATCAGCAGTAGGCATCCATCAACAGTAGGCATCCATCAACAGTAGGCATCCATCAACAGTAGGCATCCATCAACAGTAGGCATCCATCAACAGTAGGCATCCATCAACAGTAGGCATCCATCAACAGTAGGCATCCATCAACAGTAGGCATCCATCAACAGTAGGCATCCATCAACAGTAGGCATCCATCAACAGTAGGCATCCATCAACAGTAGGCATCCATCAACAGTAGGCATCCATCAGCAGTAGGCATCCATCAACAGTAGGCATCCATCAGCAGTAGGCATCCATCAACAGTAGGCATCCATCAACAGTAGGCATCCATCAACAGTAGGCATCCATCAACAGTAGGCATCCATCAACAGTAGGCATCCATCAACAGTAGGCATCCATCAACAGTAGGCATCCATCAACAGTAGGCATCCATCAACAGTAGGCATCCATCAACAGTAGGCATCCATCAACAGTAGGCATCCATCAACAGTAGGCATCCATCAACAGTAGGCATCCATCAACAGTAGGCATCCATCAACAGTAGGCATCCATCAACAGTAGGCATCCATCAACAGTAGGCATCCATCAACAGTAGGCATCCATCAACAGTAGGCATCCATCAACAGTAGGCATCCATCAGCAGTAGGCATCCATCAACAGTAGGCATCCATCAACAGTAGGCATCCATCAACAGTAGGCATCCATCAACAGTAGGCATCCATCAACAGTAGGCATCCATCAACAGTAGGCATCCATCAACAGTAGGCATCCATCAACAGTAGGCATCCATCAACAGTAGGCATCCATCAACAGTAGGCATCCATCAACAGTAGGCATCCATCAACAGTAGGCATCCATCAACAGTAGGCATCCATCAACAGTAGGCATCCATCAACAGTAGGCATCCATCAACAGTAGGCATCCATCAACAGTAGGCATCCATCAACAGTAGGCATCCATCAACAGTAGGCATCCATCAACAGTAGGCATCCATCAACAGTAGGCATCCATCAACAGTAGGCATCCATCAACAGTAGGCATCCATCAACAGTAGGCATCCATCAACAGTAGGCATCCATCAACAGTAGGCATCCATCAACAGTAGGCATCCATCAACAGTAGGCATCCATCAACAGTAGGCATCCATCAACAGTAGGCATCCATCAACAGTAGGCATCCATCAACAGTAGGCATCCATCAACAGTAGGCATCCATCAACAGTAGGCATCCATCAACAGTAGGCATCCATCAACAGTAGGCATCCATCAACAGTAGGCATCCATCAACAGTAGGCATCCATCAACAGTAGGCATCCATCAACAGTAGGCATCCATCAACAGTAGGCATCCATCAACAGTAGGCATCCATCAACAGTAGGCATCCATCAACAGTAGGCATCCATCAACAGTAGGCATCCATCAACAGTAGGCATCCATCAACAGTAGGCATCCATCAACAGTAGGCATCCATCAACAGTAGGCATCCATCAACAGTAGGCATCCATCAACAGTAGGCATCCATCAACAGTAGGCATCCATCAACAGTAGGCATCCATCAACAGTAGGCATCCATCAACAGTAGGCATCCATCAACAGTAGGCATCCATCAACAGTAGGCATCCATCAACAGTAGGCATCCATCAACAGTAGGCATCCATCAACAGTAGGCATCCATCAACAGTAGGCATCCATCAACAGTAGGCATCCATCAACAGTAGGCATCCATCAACAGTAGGCATCCATCAACAGTAGGCATCCATCAACAGTAGGCATCCATCAACAGTAGGCATCCATCAACAGTAGGCATCCATCAACAGTAGGCATCCATCAACAGTAGGCATCCATCAACAGTAGGCATCCATCAACAGTAGGCATCCATCAACAGTAGGCATCCATCAACAGTAGGCATCCATCAACAGTAGGCATCCATCAACAGTAGGCATCCATCAACAGTAGGCATCCATCAACAGTAGGCATCCATCAACAGTAGGCATCCATCAACAGTAGGCATCCATCAACAGTAGGCATCCATCAACAGTAGGCATCCATCAACAGTAGGCATCCATCAACAGTAGGCATCCATCAACAGTAGGCATCCATCAACAGTAGGCATCCATCAACAGTAGGCATCCATCAACAGTAGGCATCCATCAACAGTAGGCATCCATCAACAGTAGGCATCCATCAACAGTAGGCATCCATCAACAGTAGGCATCCATCAACAGTAGGCATCCATCAACAGTAGGCATCCATCAACAGTAGGCATCCATCAACAGTAGGCATCCATCAACAGTAGGCATCCATCAACAGTAGGCATCCATCAACAGTAGGCATCCATCAACAGTAGGCATCCATCAACAGTAGGCATCCATCAACAGTAGGCATCCATCAACAGTAGGCATCCATCAACAGTAGGCATCCATCAGCAGTAGGCATCCATCAACAGTAGGCATCCATCAACAGTAGGCATCCATCAACAGTAGGCATCCATCAACAGTAGGCATCCATCAACAGTAGGCATCCATCAACAGTAGGCATCCATCAACAGTAGGCATCCATCAGCAGTAGGCATCCATCAACAGTAGGCATCCATCAACAGTAGGCATCCATCAACAGTAGGCATCCATCAACAGTAGGCATCCATCAACAGTAGGCATCCATCAACAGTAGGCATCCATCAACAGTAGGCATCCATCAACAGTAGGCATCCATCAGCAGTAGGCATCCATCAACAGTAGGCATCCATCAGCAGTAGGCATCCATCAACAGTAGGCATCCATCAGCAGTAGGCATCCATCAGCAGTAGGCATCCATTAACAGTAGGCATCCATCAGCAGTAGGCATCCATCAACAGTAGGCATCCATCAACAGTAGGCATCCATCAACAGTAGGCATCCATCAACAGTAGGCATCCATCAACAGTAGGCATCCATCAACAGTAGGCATCCATCAGCAGTAGGCATCCATCAACAGTAGGCATCCATCAACAGTAGGCATCCATCAACAGTAGGCATCCATCAACAGTAGGCATCCATCAGCAGTAGGCATCCATCAACAGTAGGCATCCATCAACAGTAGGCATCCATCAACAGTAGGCATCCATCAACAGTAGGCATCCATCAACAGTAGGCATCCATCAACAGTAGGCATCCATCAGCAGTAGGCATCCATCAACAGTAGGCATCCATCAACAGTAGGCATCCATCAACAGTAGGCATCCATCAACAGTAGGCATCCATCAACAGTAGGCATCCATCAACAGTAGGCATCCATCAACAGTAGGCATCCATCAACAGTAGGCATCCATCAGCAGTAGGCATCCATCAACAGTAGGCATCCATCAGCAGTAGGCATCCATCAACAGTAGGCATCCATCAACAGTAGGCATCCATCAACAGTAGGCATCCATCAACAGTAGGCATCCATCAGCAGTAGGCATCCATCAACAGTAGGCATCCATCAACAGTAGGCATCCATCAACAGTAGGCATCCATCAACAGTAGGCATCCATCAACAGTAGGCATCCATCAGCAGTAGGCATCCATCAACAGTAGGCATCCATCAACAGTAGGCATCCATCAGCAGTAGGCATCCATCAACAGTAGGCATCCATCAACAGTAGGCATCCATCAACAGTAGGCATCCATCAACAGTAGGCATCCATCAACAGTAGGCATCCATCAGCAGTAGGCATCCATCAACAGTAGGCATCCATCAACAGTAGGCATCCATCAACAGTAGGCATCCATCAACAGTAGGCATCCATCAACAGTAGGCATCCATCAACAGTAGGCATCCATCAGCAGTAGGCATCCATCAACAGTAGGCATCCATCAACAGTAGGCATCCATCAACAGTAGGCATCCATCAACAGTAGGCATCCATCAACAGTAGGCATCCATCAACAGTAGGCATCCATCAACAGTAGGCATCCATCAACAGTAGGCATCCATCAAGTAGTAGGCATCCATCAACAGTAGGCATCCATCAACAGTAGGCATCCATCAACAGTAGGCATCCATCAACAGTAGGCATCCATCAACAGTAGGCATCCATCAACAGTAGGCATCCATCAACAGTAGGCATCCATCAGCAGTAGGCATCCATCAACAGTAGGCATCCATCAACAGTAGGCATCCATCAACAGTAGGCATCCATCAACAGTAGGCATCCATCAACAGTAGGCATCCATCAACAGTAGGCATCCATCAGCAGTAGGCATCCATCAACAGTAGGCATCCATTAACAGTAGGCATCCATCAGCAGTAGGCATCCATCAACAGTAGGCATCCATCAACAGTAGGCATCCATCAGCAGTAGGCATCCATCAACAGTAGGCATCCATCAACAGTAGGCATCCATCAACAGTAGGCATCCATCAACAGTAGGCATCCATCAACAGTAGGCATCCATCAACAGTAGGCATCCATCAACAGTAGGCATCCATCAACAGTAGGCATCCATCAACAGTAGGCATCCATCAACAGTAGGCATCCATCAGCAGTAGGCATCCATCAACAGTAGGCATCCATCAACAGTAGGCATCCATCAACAGTAGGCATCCATCAACAGTAGGCATCCATCAACAGTAGGCATCCATCAGCAGTAGGCATCCATCAACAGTAGGCATCCATCAACAGTAGGCATCCATCAACAGTAGGCATCCATCAACAGTAGGCATCCATCAGCAGTAGGCATCCATCAACAGTAGGCATCCATCAGCAGTAGGCATCCATCAACAGTAGGCATCCATCAGCAGTAGGCATCCATCAGCAGTAGGCATCCATCAACAGTAGGCATCCATCAACAGTAGGCATCCATCAACAGTAGGCATCCATCAACAGTAGGCATCCATCAACAGTAGGCATCCATCAACAGTAGGCATCCATCAACAGTAGGCATCCATCAACAGTAGGCATCCATCAGCAGTAGGCATCCATCAACAGTAGGCATCCATCAGCAGTAGGCATCCATCAACAGTAGGCATCCATCAACAGTAGGCATCCATCAACAGTAGGCATCCATCAACAGTAGGCATCCATCAACAGTAGGCATCCATCAACAGTAGGCATCCATCAACAGTAGGCATCCATCAACAGTAGGCATCCATAACAGTAGGCATCCATCAGCAGTAGGCATCCATCAACAGTAGGCATCCATTAACAGTAGGCATCCATCAGCAGTAGGCATCCATCAACAGTAGGCATCCATCAACAGTAGGCATCCATCAACAGTAGGCATCCATCAACAGTAGGCATCCATCAACAGTAGGCATCCATCAGCAGTAGGCATCCATCAACAGTAGGCATCCATCAACAGTAGGCATCCATCAACAGTAGGCATCCTTCAACAGTAGGCATCCATCAACAGTAGGCATCCATCAACAGTAGGCATCCATCAGCAGTAGGCATCCATTAACAGTAGGCATCCATCAACAGTAGGCATCCATCAACAGTAGGCATCCATCAACAGTAGGCATCCATCAACAGTAGGCATCCATCAACAGTAGGCATCCATCAACAGTAGGCATCCATCAACAGTAGGCATCCATCAAGTAGTAGGCATCCATCAACAGTAGGCATCCATCAACAGTAGGCATCCATCAACAGTAGGCATCCATCAACAGTAGGCATCCTTCAACAGTAGGCATCCATCAACAGTAGGCATCCATCAACAGTAGGCATCCATCAGCAGTAGGCATCCATTAACAGTAGGCATCCATCAACAGTAGGCATCCATCAACAGTAGGCATCCATCAACAGTAGGCATCCATCAACAGTAGGCATCCATTAACAGTAGGCATCCATCAGCAGTAGGCATCCATCAACAGTAGGCATCCATTAACAGTAGGCATCCATCAGCAGTAGGCATCCATCAACAGTAGGCATCCATTAACAGTAGGCATCCATCAGCAGTAGGCATCCATCAACAGTAGGCATCCATTAACAGTAGGCATCCATCAACAGTAGGCATCCATCAACAGTAGGCATCCATCAACAGTAGGCATCCATTAACAGTAGGCATCCATCAACAGTAGGCATCCATTAACAGTAGGCATCCATTAACAGTAGGCATCCATCAGCAGTAGGCATCCATCAACAGTAGGCATCCATTAACAGTAGGCATCCATCAGCAGTAGGCATCCATCAACAGTAGGCATCCATCAACAGTAGGCATCCATCAACAGTAGGCATCCATCAGCAGTAGGCATCCATTAACAGTAGGCATCCATCAACAGTAGGCATCCTTCAACAGTAGGCATCCATCAACAGTAGGCATCCATCAACAGTAGGCATCCATCAGCAGTAGGCATCCATTAACAGTAGGCATCCATCAACAGTAGGCATCCATCAACAGTAGGTATCCTTCAACAGTAGGCATCCATCAGCAGTAGGCATCCATCAACAGTAGGCATCCATCAGCAGTAGGCATCCATTAACAGTTGGCATCCGTCAGCAGTAGGCATCCATCAGCAGTAGGCATCCATCAGCAGTAGGCATCCATCAACAGTAGGCATCCATCAACAGTAGGCATCCATCAGCAGTAGGCATCCATCAACAGTAGGCATCCATCAACAGTAGGCATCCATCAACAGTAGGCATCCATCAACAGTAGGCATCCATCAACAGTATGCATCCATTAACAGTAGGCATCCATCAGCAGTAGGCATCCATCAACAGTAGGCATCCATCAGCAGTAGTCATCCATCAACAGTAGGCATCCATCAACAGTAGGCATCCATCAACAGTAGGCATCCATCAACAGTAGGCATCCATCAACAGTAGGCATCCATCAACAGTAGGCATCCATCAACAGTAGGCATCCATCAACAGTAGGCATCCATCAACAGTAGGCATCCATCAACAGTAGGCATCCATTAACAGTAGGCATCCATCAACAGTAGGCATCCATCAACAGTAGGCATCCATCAGCAGTAGGCATCAATTAACAGTAGGCATCCTTCAACAGTAGGCATCCATCAGCAGTAGGCATCCATTAACAGTAGGCATCCATCAACAGTAGGCATCCATCAACAGTAGGCATCCATCAACAGTAGGCATCCATCAACAGTAGGCATCCATCAACAGTAGGCATCCATCAACAGTAGGCATCCATTAACAGTAGGCATCCATCAGCAGTAGGCATCCATCAACAGTAGGCATCCATCAGCAGTAGGCATCCATCAACAGTAGGCATCCTTCAACAGTAGGCATCCATCAGCAGTAGGCATCCATCAACAGTAGGCATCCATCAGCAGTAGGCATCCATCAACAGTAGGCATCCATCAACAGTAGGCATCCATCAACAGTAGGCATCCATCAACAGTAGGCATCCATCAACAGTAGGCATCCATCAACAGTAGGCATCCATTAACAGTAGGCATCCATCAGCAGTAGGCATCCATCAACAGTAGGCATCCATTAACAGTAGGCATCCATTAACAGTAGGCATCCATCAGCAGTAGGCATCCATTAACAGTAGGCATCCATTAACAGTAGGCATCCATCAACAGTAGGCATCCATCAACAGTAGGCATCCATAAACAGTAGGCATCCATCAGCAGTAGGCATCCATCAACAGTAGGCATCCATCAGCAGTAGGCATCCATCAGCATTAGGCATCCATCAACAGTAGGCATCCATTAACAGTAGGCATCCATCAGCAGTAGGCATCCATCAACAGTAGGCATCCATCAGCAGTAGGCATCCATCAACAGTAGGCATCCATCAGCAGTAGGCATCCATCAACAGTAGGCATCCATCAACAGTAGGCATCCATCAACAGTAGGCATCCATCAGCAGTAGGCATCCATCAACAGTAGGCATCCATCAGCAGTAGGCATCCATCAACAGTAGGCATCCATCAGCAGTAGGCATCCATCAGCAGTAGGCATCCATCAGCAGTAGGCATCCATCACATGGTTTACACATGGCTCATATGAAACTATCACTGACCGTCGACACACGGCGGTGGTGTGGCTAAAGTGGGAACCGAACCCGGCCTCTCGAAGACCACATCGCATTATGACGTATTAATCCCCTAAGACCAAAAACTAATGTACCAAAAATCATTGCAGCTCCCAACATTATCGTGATTTCCAGTTTTCTATTCGTTACCCTTCGGTTAGGTTCGGGCAATTTAGTACACTAGTTTTTTGCCGTTGTGAACGCTGGCGAGAACAGGCTTGGTAACCATAGTAACTACCTAAGAAACAACGGCGTCTCAGAAATAATTATGCAGACGAGAAGTCAAAATAATTTGGCTGAAATATGTTGACCAAATCCACACAATAGAATGTGAAGGGACGACGAGGTTTCGGTCCGTCCTGGACAATTCACAATCGACTTGAAAATTGTCCATGACGGACCGAAACGTCGTCGTTCCAATACTTTCTAGTGTGTGGTCTGGTCAACAAAATCATTATGCTATTTTGTATATCCGTATATCAGAGAGCATGATTATGAATAGTATGGGAACCGACCTGTGAGATTTATATTTAATTTATATGAATTTATATAGAATTTATATTTACGTTAATTTATATACTTCGATAGCAATTTGTATAATGTTAAGTGGACTGTATTTCTGCATTAATCTCACAAATCGATCCTTACACATTAGGGGGAGTTTATATTGAAATTATATATATGTAGCCAATCAAACTACATTATTAACTACATATATTAGTATACATTGAGGAGGTTCCTTATCTTATTACACAGCAGGCTTAGTTCACCAGGTATAACTAGGGTGTAGACACCAAATTATCCTATTTTGAGGCAGCTTCCATCACCCATAGTAACTCATACACCAAGTCTTGCTTCCTCTTCTTGTACCTGTCAAAGGTGCTAGCTGTAAAGCCGGAATCCTAATATATGACAGCTATATCAGAGAAAACACTGTACAATGAACCATAAGGACCAAGGCTTAATTACCTTTTTTGAGTCGATCATTTGTGTTCTAACCAGTTTGCCCAATATATACCTGACATTAATGGCCAAAAATGATTAGATAAACGGGTTTCGGAAAAACACTTCCCTTGTGATTGTTGACTGCGTGTTGATGATGGCAGACCACTACTCTGATCTTCCATAACACTTCGTCCAAGAGAATTTATAGGAGCCGAATTTGCTCCACGACTCTGTGGTCTTAACAACAATGGCTGACCACTCCCTACTACTGACGCTCCTGGCTTACTGTCCAGATGTCAGTAACTGATAGAAGGATCACATTTACTCTATTTTGCTACTGATATTTAAATTAATTAAAATGAGATGTTTTATGATGCAAAAAGTCCAAAGACTAATGTATTTAAGAATAATTCAAACACAATAGCTGGTGTATTTATAATAGTATGTGGCAATGATATCCCGTTTTCTATTGATAGAAAATTCCACTACAAGTTACATTTTCTATGGGTTAACTTGTGTATACAACGCAGCAATATTATCTGCAATTGCATGTAATATTATTAAATGGTGTCGGATTTTCCGACAAATAGGTAAAAAATTAATTGTTTAAAAGGAAATGACATTATAAGTAGTACAGAGTCTGGTCCAAATTTGTTTGATCGAAAATGCTTGATAAAGTGTGTTTAGTTGCCCGGGGTCGTAAGCATCACAGGAAATATCTCCATTATAAATATTCTCCAAACTTTTAGCGGTAACAACACCCACACAAGTGCAGGTAATGCATGATAAACACTGGAGGGGGATGAATACTGGTTATAGTTCGGGGTTATTTTACTGTTATAGCACAGCAAGAGGCGTGCTGGAGCTCTCGGTTATACTCAACATTTTTCCCCACCCAAAATAACTTTTTTTAATTATATATTTATATATTTCTTTATTTTTCCTCTCAGCGTTCTTGTAGTTATAGCGTCTTTGGGAGGTGAAAACATCATCCAATATATAGTGAAAATATTCATTCAAAACAAAAATATTTGAAGTAGGTTTTTTCATAATATGATATATATATATATACCAGTGTTCTGGTGTTCCTCTTCGTCCTATCATTTCTTCACGGGGCTCTGTCAGCTGTCCTCTTGCCTCCTGCTCGCTAAAACCCTGACGCCTTACCTTGGCACTTTTTCCCCTGCCCATCTTCGTCACTCTCAGGACTTCATAGAAAGACTGCGCCTGCAACCCTCTTGTAAGATGCTTAGTCTTGATGTCGACTCTCTGTTTACAATGTTCCGCTCGATGACGTTCTCTCTTTCCTTAGACGGAAGGCGTCAGAGGGCCTTCTTCTTCTCCCTCTTCCCACTGACGTTTTCCTCGATCTCATTAGACTCTGTGTTGAATCTAACTCTTTCTCTTTCAACGGTAAATATTACACTCAAACTTTCGGTGTCGCTATGGGTTCCCCTCTCTCCCCTGTTCTTGCTAATTTCTACATGGAATACTTCGAAACTGTTCTTCTTCCTTCTATTGATACTCGTCCCTCTCTCTGGCTTCGCTATGTTGATGACATTTTTGCTTTATGGCCTCATGACCTTAATCTTTTCCAGCCTTTCCTCGCCTCTCTTAACAATCTGGCTCCTTCTATCCATTTCAAAGTTGAGTGGGAATCTAATTCCCTCCTTCCTTTTCTTGACGTTCATGTTCACAGCTCTGTGTCTGGGTTCTCTTTCTCTGTCTACCGTAAACCCATGCATAGTGGCATGTACATTCACTTCTTTTCCTACCATCCTCCTTCTGTTAAGAAAAGTGTCCTCGTCTCTCTCTTCCTCCGCGCTCTACGCATCAGCGACCCTCAGTTTCTTGATTCTGAAATTTCCTTTATCTACAAATCATTCTCTCGCCTTGGTTACCCTTTGCATTTCATCAACTCTGCCTACTCTCAAGCTAAACGAAATTTCTTTCATCCTAAACCTGCTTCCAACAGTAGTAGCACTGTACTATGCCTTCCCTTCATATCTGAACTCAAAACTTTTACCAATACCTTTCGTCCTCTTGACATTAAACTCGCCTTTCGACAAACTAACACACTTCGTAGCAATCTAGTTCACACTGCTCCTCCTGCTTCAAATGCTGCTGGTGTCTACTCTATTTCCTGTTCGTCTTGTCCTCTCCAATACTTTGGCGAAACTGGCCGTACACTGAATGACAGACTTAAAGAACACAAGAGAAGTGTTAAGTCTGCAGACACTAACAATGCTCTCTCTGCCATGTGAGGGATTCTAATCATCCCATTGATTGGTCTTCCTCCAAAATAATCTTTCCTGCCTCTACTCTTCACAGACGCCGTCTTGTAGAATCGGCTCTTATACACCAAGTACCCAACATGAACATGAGTCCTGGCTTTGTTGCTGTGGACTCTTCCCTTTCACAGTACATACTCAAATGCTCTAATCTTTCTAACAAACGTGACTTAACATAAGCTTACCCCTTCCATTTATCTTTCTTTCTCTTTCCTTTTCTTTCTCTCTTCTCCTACGCTCCCTTGCTATCCTCTTCTTATTCCTATTACTTTTCCTTCGGTGGTTATAATGGGAGCTGCCTCGTATGGGCCAATAGGCCTTCTGCAGTTCTCATTATTACTACTATTCTCTACACCTTACTTTCCTCCTCACCTCTCTCTTGCCTATTTATTACCCGTTCTCTACCTCCTCATCACAAGCGACTTGAGAATGGTCCAGGACGGACCGAAACGTCGTCGTCCCTTCAACTTCTAGTGTGTGGTCTGGTCAATATATGTATATATATATATATATATATATATATATATATATATATATATATATATATATATATATATATATATATATATATATATATATGAATAGGTAAATTCATTCTGCTGATGGATGCCTCTATATATATATATATATATATATATATATATATATATATATATATATACTGTGAGTAAATCAATTGGAGCTCTGAGGAGTATCGAACCCGCGAATGAGAGAATCCCAGACTCCTGACACAGATTTCAGTACAAATTTGGTTACATGACTTTAACAAGTTTGGTACAGTAATTAGCGTCAGCGGTTGGCGTTGGCCAACCCGTCCACACACTAGGATAGTTAAAGCAGCGGCCGTCCTCCCCAGACAGCCCGTCCACACACTAGGATGGTTAAAGCAGCGGCCGTCCTCCCCAGACAGCCCGTCCTCACACTAGGATGGTTAAAGCAGCGGCCGTCCTCCCCAGACAGCCCGTCCTCACACTAGGCTGGTTAAAGCAGCGGCCGTCCTCCCCAGACAACCCGTCCTCACGCTAGGCTGGTTAAAGCAGCGGCCGTCCTCCCCAGACAACCCATCCACACACTAGGATGGTTAAAGCAGCGGCCGTCCTCCCCAGACAACCCATCCACACGCTAGGCTGGTTAAAGCAGCGGCCGTCCTCCCCAGACAACCCGTCCTCACACTAGGCTGGTTAAAGCAGCGGCCGTCCTCCCCAGACAACCCATCCACACACTAGGATGGTTAAAGCAGCGGCCGTTCTCCCCAGACAACCCATCCTCACACTAGGCTGGTTAAAGCAGCGGCTGTCCTCCCCAGACAGCCCGTCCTCACACTAGGCTGGTTAAAGCAGCGGCCGTCCTCCCCAGACAGCCCGTCCTCACACTAGGCTGGTTAAAGCAGCGGCCGTTCTCCCCAGACGCATTCGTTAATTTTAACATACTGTGTATTAATTAAAAATTGCTTTGTTCTCATATATAAATTCATGTTATTATAAATAAAAATTGTATGTAGTTAAGAGTAGGTTAGGTTAGGTGTTTAGGTTTTTTTGGCGATTACTAATATTTGAAGCACGTGGATGAAGCATTTATAGAAATTGGGTTTGGACAGACGTGAGCGAAGCACTTGTTCCAGAAATGTTCGAACGTCATCAGAAGTCAGTCGCGTGTAAACTGTTTTCTATGCATAAACAGGGCGTTAGGCGGCGGGATTAATGAGGTTGGATCTTTGTATGCGAGGACGGACTGGATTTTTAGGCCGAGGGTTCGATTCACCTCAGAGCTCCAGTTGCATTTCTCATACATATTTATCACGTGAATGTGATTTCACTGTGTATATAAAGTATATTTAGGTGACAGTCTTCCTTGCAGACATGTTATCGCACCTTAGACAAAGGACAAGATAAACTTGTTAATACGAATCTTAATTAAATTCCCTCAAAAAAATCAATTTCCCCAAAATCGCATTTCCTATCTGGATGATGATGACCCTTGTCCATCATTGCAACAGTCTCATCAACGGACACGTTGATGACGCTATGAGATTTTAAGCTTCGTGGTACATTCCCTATTGAACTATAGGTGGTTAAACACTAAGTGATTTAGAGCCTCTCTGTGAGCAAGTATTGCTCTCTCTCTCTCTCTCTCTCTCTCTCTCTCTCTCTCTCTCACTCTCTCTCTCACACACACACAGACAAGCTCAGAGATCATTTATAATGTGTTTGGAAAAGCAATATCAACACACAAATTTGATCGAGGAAATTTGCATTGACGAAAGAATTGATGAATAAAATTTATTTGGATACAATGCACACTGGTGAAGGTCACATTGTGCACACACATACTGGTGAAGGTCACATGGTGTACACACATACTGGTGAAGGTCACATGGTGCACACACATACTGGAGAAGGTCACATGGTGCACACATGCTGGTGAAGGTCACATGGTGCACACATGCTGGTGAAGGTCACATGGTGCACACACATACTGGTGAAGGTCACATGGTGCACACACATACTGGAGAAGGTCACATGGTGCACACACATACTGGAGAAGGTAACATGGTGCACACACATACTGGTGAAGGTCACATGGTGCACACATACTGGTGAAGGTCACATGGTGCACACATACTGGTGAAGGTCACATGGTGCACACATACTGGTGAAGGTCACATGGTGCACACATACTGGTGAAGGTCACATGGTGCACACACACACTGGAGAAGGTCACATGGTGCACACACACTGGTGAAGGTCACATGGTGCACACACACACAGGTGAAGGTCACATGGTGCACACACACACTGGAGAATGTCACATGGTGCACACACACTGGTGAAGGTCACATGGTGCACACACACACACTGGTGAAGGTCACATGGTGCACACATACTGGAGAAGGTCACATGGTGCACACATACTGGTGAAGGTCACATGGTGCACACATACTGGTGAAGGTCACATGGTGCACACACACATACTGGAGAAGGTCACATGGTGCACACACACACTGGTGAAGGTCACATGGTGCACACATACTGGAGAAGGTCACATGGTGCACACACACATACTGGTGAAGGTCACATGGTGCACACACACATACTGGTGAAGGTCACATGGTGCACACACACATACTGGAGAAGGTCACATGGTGCACACACACTGGTGGTGGTCACATGGTGCACACATACTGGAGAAGGTCACATGGTGCACACACACATACTGGTGAAGGTCACATGGTGCACACATACTGGTGAAGGTCACATGGTGCACACATACTGGAGAAGGTCACATGGTGCACACACACATACTGGTGAAGGTCACATGGTGCACACACATTGGTGAAGGTCACATGGTGCATACATACTGGAGAAGGTCACATGGTGCACACACACATACTGGTGAAGGTCACATGGTGCACACATACTGGTGAAGGTCACATGGTGCACACACACATACTGGTGAAGGTCACATGGTGCACACATACTGGAGAAGGTCACATGGTGCACACACACATACTGGTGAAGGTCACATGGTGCACACACACATACTGGTGAAGGTCACATGGTGCACACATACTAGAGAAGGTCACATGGTGCACACACACACACTGGTGAAGGTCACATGGTGCACAAACACTGGTGAAGGTCACATGGTGCACACACACATGATGGTGAAGGTCACATGGTGCACACATGCTGGTGAAGGTCACATGGTGTACACACACATGCTGGTGAAGGTCACATGGTGCACACACACTGGTGAAGGTCACATGGTGCACACACACTGGTGAAGGTCACATGGTGCACACACACTGGTGAAGGTCACATGGTGCACACACACTGGTGAAGGTCACATGGTGCACACATACTAGAGAAGGTCACATGGTGCACACACACTGGTGAAGGTCACATGGTGCACACATACTAGAGAAGGTCACATGGTGCACACACACTGGTGAAGGTCACATGGTGCACACATGCTGGTGAAGGTCACATGGTGCACACACACATACTGGTGAAGGTCACATGGTGCACACATACTGGAGAAGGTCACATGGTGCACACACACATACTGGTGAAGGTCACATGGTGCACACATACTGGAGAAGGTCACATGGTGCACACACATACTGGTGAAGGTCACATGGTGCACACATACTAGAGAAGGTCACATGGTGCACACACACTGGTGAAGGTCACATGGTGCACAAACACTGGTGAAGGTCACATGGTGCACACACACATACAGGTGAAGGTCACATGGTGCACACATACTGGTGAAGGTCACATGGTGCACACACACACACAGGTGGAGGTCACACATGGTGCACACATGCTGGTGGAGGTCACATGGTGCACACATGGTGGTGAAGGTCACATGGTGCACACACACACATGCTGGTAAAGGTCACATGGTGCACACATACTGGTGAAGGTCACATGGTGTACACATACTGGTGAAGGTCACATGGTGCACACACACATGCTTGTGAAGGTCACATGGTGCACACACACATGCTGGTGAAGGTCACATGGTGTACACACACATGCTGGTGAAGGTCACATGGTGCACACACACACACTGGTGAAGGTCACATGGTGCACACATACTGGTGAAGGTCACATGGTGTACACACACATGCTGGTGAAGGTCACATGGTGTACACACACATACTGGTGAAGGTCATATGGTGCACACACACATGCTGGTGAAGGTCACATGGTGTACACACACATGCTGGTGAAGGTCACATGGTGCACACACACATGCTTGTGAAGGTCACATGGTGCACACACACATGCTGGTGAAGGTCACATGGTGCACACACACATGCTGGTGAAGGTCACATGGTGCACACACACATGCTTGTGAAGGTCACATGGTGCACACACACATGCTGGTGAAGGTCACATGGTGTACACACACATATTGGTGAAGGTCACATGGTGCACACACACATGCTTGTGAAGGTCACATGGTGTACACACACATATTGGTGAAGGTCACATGGTGCACACACACATGCTGGTGAAGGTCACATGGTGCACACACACATATTGGTGAAGGTCACATGGTGCACACACACATGCTGGTGAAGGTCACATGGTGTACACACACATGCTGGTGAAGGTCACATGGTGCACACACACACACATGCTGGTGAAGGTCACATGGTGCACACACACACACTGGTGAAGGTCACATGGTGCACACACACACACTGGTGAAGGTCACATGGTGCACACACACACACTGGTGAAGGTCACATGGTGCACACACACACATGCTGGTGAAGGTCATATGGTGCACACATGCTGGTGAAGGTCACATGGTGCACACATGCTGGTGAAGGTCACATGGTGCACACATGCTGGTGAAGGTCATATGGTGTACACATGCTGGTGAAGGTCACATGGTGCACACATGCTGGTGAAGGTCACATGGTGCACACACACACACTGGTGAAGGTCACATGGTGCACACACACACTGGTGAAGGTCACATGGTGCACACATGCTGGTGAAGGTCACATGGTGCACACATGCTGGTGAAGGTCATATGGTGCACACACACAGGTGAAGGTCATATGGTGCACACACACATATTGGTGAAGGTCACATGGTGCACACATGCTGGTGAAGGCCACATGGTGCACACATGCTGGTGAAGGTCACATGATGCACACATGGTGGTGAAGGTCTTATGGTGTACACATGCTGGTGAAGGTCACATGGTGCACACATGCTGGTGAAGGTCACATGGTGCACACACACACACTGGTGAAGGTCACATGGCGCACACACACACTGGTGAAGGTCACATGGTGCACACATGCTGGTGAAGGTCACATGGTGCACACATGCTGGTGAAGGTCACATGGTGCACACATACTAGAGAAGGTCACATGGTGCACACACACTGGTGAAGGTCACATGGTGCACACATACTAGAGAAGGTCACATGGTGCACACACACTGGTGAAGGTCACATGGTGCACACATGCTGGTGAAGGTCACATGGTGCACACACACATACTGGTGAAGGTCACATGGTGCACACATACTGGAGAAGGTCACATGGTGCACACACACATACTGGTGAAGGTCACATGGTGCACACATACTGGAGAAGGTCACATGGTGCACACACATACTGGTGAAGGTCACATGGTGCACACATACTAGAGAAGGTCACATGGTGCACACACACTGGTGAAGGTCACATGGTGCACAATCACTGGTGAAGGTCACATGGTGCACACACACATACAGGTGAAGGTCACATGGTGCACACATACTGGTGAAGGTCACATGGTGCACACACACACACAGGTGAAGGTCACATTGTGCACACATACATGCTGGTGAAGGTCACATGGTGTACACATACTGGTGAAGGTCACATGGTGCACACACATACTGGTGAAGGTCACATGGTGCACACATGCTGGTGGAGGTCACACATGGTGCACACATGCTGGTGGAGGTCACATGGTGCACACATGGTGGTGAAGGTCACATGGTGCACACACACACATGCTGGTAAAGGTCACATGGTGCACACATACTGGTGAAGGTCACATGGTGTACACATACTGGTGAAGGTCACATGGTGCACACACACATGCTTGTGAAGGTCACATGGTGCACACACACATGCTGGTGAAGGTCACATGGTGTACACACACATGCTGGTGAAGGTCACATGGTGCACACACACACACTGGTGAAGGTCACATGGTGCACACATACTGGTGAAGGTCACATGGTGTACACACACATGCTGGTGAAGGTCACATGGTGTACACACACATACTGGTGAAGGTCATATGGTGCACACACACATGCTGGTGAAGGTCACATGGTGCACACACACATGCTGGTGAAGGTCACATGGTGCACACACACATGCTTGTGAAGGTCACATGGTGCACACACACATGCTGGTGAAGGTCACATGGTGCACACACACATGCTGGTGAAGGTCACATGGTGCACACACACATGCTTGTGAAGGTCACATGGTGCACACACACATGCTGGTGAAGGTCACATGGTGTACACACACATATTGGTGAAGGTCACATGGTGCACACACACATGCTTGTGAAGGTCACATGGTGTACACACACATATTGGTGAAGGTCACATGGTGCACACACACATGCTGGTGAAGGTCACATGGTGCACACACACATATTGGTGAAGGTCACATGGTGCACACACATGCTGGTGAAGGTCACATGGTGTACACACACATGCTAGTGAAGGTCACATGGTGCACACACACACACTGGTGAAGGTCACATGGTGCACACACACACACTGGTGAAGGTCACATGGTGCACACACACACACTGGTGAAGGTCACATGGTGCACACACACACATGCTGGTGAAGGTCATATGGTGCACACATGCTGGTGAAGGTCACATGGTGCACACATGCTGGTGAAGGTCACATGGTGCACACATGCTGGTGAAGGTCATATGGTGTACACATGCTGGTGAAGGTCACATGGTGCACACATGCTGGTGAAGGTCACATGGTGCACACACACACACTGGTGAAGGTCACATGGTGCACACACACACTGGTGAAGGTCACATGGTGCACACATGCTGGTGAAGGTCACATGGTGCACACATGCTGGTGAAGGTCATATGGTGCACACACACAGGTGAAGGTCATATGGTGCACACACACATATTGGTGAAGGTCACATGGTGCACACATGCTGGTGAAGGCCACATGGTGCACACATGCTGGTGAAGGTCACATGATGCACACATGGTGGTGAAGGTCTTATGGTGTACACATGCTGGTGAAGGTCACATGGTGCACACATGCTGGTGAAGGTCACATGGTGCACACACACACACTGGTGAAGGTCACATGGCGCACACACACACTGGTGAAGGTCACATGGTGCACACATGCTGGTGAAGGTCACATGGTGCACACATGCTGGTGAAGGTCACATGGTGCACACACACACACAGGTGAAGGTCATATGGTGCACACACACACTGGTGAAGGTCACATGGTGCACACACACACACTGGTGAAGATCACATGGTGCACACACACACACTGGTGAAGGTCACATGGTGCACACACACACACTGGTGAAGGTCACATGGTGCACACACACACAGGTGAAGGTCACATGGTGCACACACACACAGGTGAAGGTCACATGGTGCACACACACACTGGTGAAGGTCACATGGTGCACACACACACACTGGTGAAGGTCACATGGTGCACACACACACTGGTGAAGGTCACATGGTGCACACACACACACAGGTGAAGGTCACATGGTGCACACACACTGGTGAAGGTCACATGGTGCACACACACACTGGTGAAGGTCACATGGTGCACACACACACTGGTGAAGGTCACATGGTGCACACACACACTGGTGAAGGTCACATGTGCACACACACACTGGTGAAGGTCACATGGTGCACACATACACTGGTGAAGGTCACATGGTGCACACACACTGGTGAAGGTCACATGGTGCACACACACATGCTGGTGAAGGTCACATGGTGCACACACACACACTGGTGAAGTCACATGGTGCACACACACACACTGGTGAGGTCACATGGTGCACACACACACTGGTGAAGGTCACATGGTGCACACGTACACATGTAAAGGTCACATGGTGTACACATACTGGTGAAGGTCACATTGTCAACTCTTACCCTGTGTATTCNGTGAGTCTGGTGTGGGACCCACTGTGAGTCTGGTGTGGGACCCACTGTGAGTCTGGTGTGGGACCCACTGTGAGTCTGGTGTGGGACCACTGTGAGTCTGGTGTGGGACCCACTGTGAGTCTGGTGTGGGACTCATGGTGAGTCTGGTGTGGGACCCACTGTGAGTCTGGTGTGGGACCCACTGTGAGTCTGGTGTGGGACCCATGTGAGTCTGGTGTGGGACCCACTGTGAGTCTGGTGTGGGACCCATGGTGAGTCTGGTGTGGACCCACTGTGAGTCTGGTGTGGGACCCACTGTGAGTCTGGTGTGGGACCCACGGTGAGTCTGGTGTGGGACCCACTGTGAGTCTGGTGTGGGACCACTGTGAGTCTGGTGTGGGACCCATGGTGAGTCTGGTGTGGGACCCACGGTGAGTCTGGTGTGGGACCCACGGTGAGTCTGGTGTGGACCCACGGTGAGTCTGGTGTGGGACCCACGGTGAGTCTGGTGTGGGACCCACGGTGAGTCTGGTGTGGGACCCACTGTGAGTCTGGTGTGGGACCCACGGTGAGTCTGGTGTGGGACCCACTGTGAGTCTGGTGTGGGACCCACTGTGAGTCTGGTGTGGGACTCATGGTGAGTCTGGTGTGGACCCACGGTGAGTCTGGTGTGGGACCCACGGTGAGTCTGGTGTGGGACCCACGGTGAGTCTGGTGTGGGACTCATGTGAGTCTGGTGTGGGACCCACGGGAGTCTGGTGTGGGACCCACGGTGAGTCTGGTGTGGGCCACGGTGAGTCTGGTGTGGGACCACTGTGAGTCTGGTGTGGGACCCACTGTGAGTCTGGTGTGGGACTCATGGTGAGTCTGGTGTGGGACCACTGTGAGTCTGGTGTGGGACCCACTGTGAGTCTGGTGTGGGACCCACTGTGAGTCTGGTGTGGGACTCATGGTGAGTCTGGTGTGGGACCCACTGTGAGTCTGGTGTGGGACCCACGGTGAGTCTGGTGTGGGACCCACTGTGAGTCTGGTGTGGGACCCACTGTGAGTCTGGTGTGGGACCCATGGTGAGTCTGGTGTGGGACCACGGTGAGTCTGGTGTGGGACCCACGGTGAGTCTGGTGTGGGACCACGGTGAGTCTGGTGTGGGACCCATGGTGAGTCTGGTGTGGGACCCACGTGAGTCTGGTGTGGGACCCACTGTGAGTCTGGTGTGGGACCCACTGTGAGTGGTCTGGTGTGGGACCCACTGTGAGTCTGGTGTGGGACCCACTGTGAGTCTGGTGTGGGACTCACTGTGAGTCGTGTGGGACCCACTGTGAGTCTTGTGTGGGACCCACGGTGAGTCTGGTGTGGGACCCACTGTGAGTCTGGTGTGGGACCCACGGTGAGTCTGGTGTGGGACCCACTGTGAGTCTGGTGTGGGACCCACTGTGAGTGGTGTGGGACCCATGGTGAGTCTGGTGTGGGACCCACTGTGAGTCTGGTGTGGGACCACGGTGAGTCTGGTGTGGGACCCACTGTGAGTCTGGTGTGGGACCACGGTGAGTCTGGTGTGGGACCCACTGTGAGTCTGGTGTGGGACCCACGGTGAGTCTGGTGTGGGACCCACGGTGAGTCTGGTGTGGGACCCACGGTGAGTCTGGTGTGGGACCCACTGTGAGTCTGGTGTGGGACCCACTGTGAGTCTGGTGTGGGACCCACGGTGAGTCTGGTGTGGGACCCACTGTGAGTCTGGTGTGGGACCCACTGTGAGTCTGGTGTGGGACTCATGGTGAGTCTGGTGTGAGACCACTGTGAGTCTGGTGTGGGACCCACGGTGAGTCTGGTGTGGGACCCACGGTGAGTCTGGTGTGGGACCCACGGTGAGTCTGGTGTGGGACCCACGGTGAGTCTGGTGTGGGACCCACTGTGAGTCTGGTGTGGGAACCACTGTGAGTCTGGTGTGGGACCCACTGTGAGTCTGGTGTGGGACCCACTGTGAGTCTGGTGTGGGACCACGGTGAGTCTGGTGTGGGACCCACGGTGAGTCTGGTGTGGGACCCACGGTGAGTCTGGTGTGGGACCACTGTGAGTCTGGTGTGGGACTCATGGTGAGTCTGGTGTGGGACCCACTGTGAGTCTGGTGTGGGGACCCACTGTGAGTCTGGTGTGGGACCCACTGGAGTCTGGTGTGGGACCCATGGTGAGTCTGGTGTGGGACTCACTGTGAGTCTGGTGTGGACCCACTGTGAGTCTGGTGTGGGACCCACTGTGAGTCTGGTGTGGGACCCACTGTGAGTCTGGTGTGGGACCCACGGTGAGTCTGGTGTGGGACCACGGTGAGTCTGGTGTGGGACCCACTGTGAGTCTGGTGTGGGACCCATGGTGAGTCTGGTGTGGGACCCACTGTGAGTCTGGTGTGGGACCCACTGTGAGTCTGGTGTGGGACCCACTGTGAGTCTGGTGTGGGACCCATGGTGAGTCTGGTGTGGGACCCACTGTGAGTCTGGTGTGGGACCCACGGTGAGTCTGGTGTGGGACCCACTGTGAGTCTGGTGTGGGACCCACTGTGAGTCTGGTGTGGGACTCATGGTGAGTCTGGTGTGGGACCACTGTGGTGTGTGGGACCCACTGTGAGTCTGGTGTGGGACCCACGGTGAGTCTGTGTGGGACCCACGGTGAGTCTGGTGTGGGACTCATGGTGAGTCTGGTGTGGGACTCATGGTGAGTCTGGTGTGGGACCCACTGTGAGTCTGGTGTGGGACCCACTGTGAGTCTGGTGTGGGACCCACTGTGAGTCTGGTGTGGAACCCACTGTGAGTCTGGTGTGGGCCACTGTGAGTCTGGTGTGGGACCCACTGTGAGTCTGGTGTGGGACCCACTGTGAGTCTGGTGTGGGACCCACTGGTGAGTCTGGTGTGGGACCCACTGTGAGTCTGGTGTGGGACCCACTGTGAGTCTGGTGTGGGACCCACTGTGAGTCTGGTGTGGGACCCACTGTGAGTCTGGTGTGGGACCCACTGTGAGTCTGGTGGGACCCACGGTGAGTCTGGTGTGGGACCCACTGTGAGTCTGGTGTGGGACCCACTGTGAGTCTGGTGTGGGACCCATGTGTGAGTCTGGTGTGAGACCCACTGTGAGTCTGGTGTGGGACCCACGGTGAGTCTGGTGTGGGACCCACGGTGAGTCTGGTGTGGGACCCACGGTGAGTCTGGTGTGGGACCCACTGTGAGTCTGGTGTGGGACCCACTGTGAGTCTGGTGTGGGACCCACGTGAGTCTGGTGTGGGACCCACTGTGAGTCTGGTGTGGGACCCACTGTGAGTCTGGTGTGGGACTCTGGTGAGTCTGGTGTGAGACCCACTGTGAGTCTGGTGTGGGAACCCTGGGAGTCTGGTGTGGGACCCACGGTGAGTCTGGTGTGGGACCCACGGTGAGTCTGGTGTGGGACCCACGGTGAGTCTGGTGTGGGACCCACGGTGAGTCTGGTGTGGGAACCACTGTGAGTTGGTGTGGGACCCACTGTGAGTCTGGTGTGGGACTCATGGTGAGTCTGGTGTGGGGACCCACTGTGAGTCTGGTGTGGGACCCACTGTGAGTCTGGTGTGGGAACACGTGAGTGGTCTGGTGTGGGACCCACGGTGAGTCTGGTGTGGGACCCACGGTGAGTCTGGTGTGGGACCCACGGTGAGTCTGGTGTGGGACCCACTGTGAGTCTGGTGTGGGACCACTGTGAGTCTGGTGTGGGACCCACTGTGAGTCTGGTGTGGGACCCACTGTGAGTCTGGTGTGGACCCACTGTGAGTCTGGTGTGGGACCCCGGTGAGTCTGGTGTGGGACTCACTGTGAGTCTGGTGTGGGACCCACTGTGAGTCTGGTGTGGGACCACTGTGAGTCTGGTGTGGGACCCACTGTGAG
>WNGS01000275.1:6172-17979 GCA_020271785.1 Procambarus virginalis | reverse complement strand
GTGTGGGACCCACTGTGAGTCTGGTGAGGGACCCACTGTGAGTCTGGTGTGGGACCCACGGTGAGTCTGGTGTGGGACCCACTGTGAGTCTGGTGTGGGACCCACTGTGAGTCTGGTGTGGGACCCACTGTGAGTCTGGTGTGGGACCCACTGTGAGTCTGGTGTGGGACTCATGGTGAGTCTGGTGTGGGACCCACGGTGAGTCTGGTGTGGGGCCCACTGTGAGTCTGGTGTGGGACTCATGGTGACTCTGTAGTGAGACCCACTGTGAGTCTGGTGTGGGACCCACGGTGAGTCTGGTGTGGGACCCACGGTGAGTCTGGTGTGGGACCCACTGTGAGTCTGGTGTGGGACCCACTGTGAGTCTGGTGTGGGACTCATGGTGAGTCTGGTGTGAGTCCCACTGTGAGTCTGGTGTGGGACTCATGGTGAGTCTGGTGTGAGACCCACTGTGAGTCTGGTGTGGGACCCACGGTGAGTCTGGTGTGGGACCCACGGTGAGTCTGGTGTGGGACCCACGGTGAGTCTGGTGTGGGACCCACGGTGAGTCTGGTGTGGTACCCACTGTGAGTCTGGTGTGGGACCCACTGTGAGTCTGGTGTGGGACCCACGGTGAGTCTGGTGTGGGACCCACGGTGAGTCTGGTGTGGGACCCACGGTGAGTCTGGTGTGGGACCCACGGTGAGTCTGGTGTGGGACCCACTGTGAGTCTGGTGTGGGACCCACTGTGAGTCTGGTGTGGGACTCATGGTGAGTCTGGTGTGAGTCCCACTGTGAGTCTGGTGTGGGACTCATGGTGAGTCTGGTGTGAGACCCACTGTGAGTCTGGTGTGGGACCTACTGTGAGTCTGGTGTGGGACTCATGGTGAGTCTGGTGTGGGACCCACTGTGAGTCTGGTGTGGGACCCACGGTGAGTCTGGTGTGGGACTCATGGTGAGTCTGGTGTGGTACCCACTGTGAGTCTGGTGTGGGACCCACTGTGAGTCTGGTGTGGGACCCACTGTGAGTCTGGTGTGGAACCCACTGTGAGTCTGGTGTGGGACCCACTGTGAGTCTAGTGTGGGACTCGTGGTGAGTCTGGTGTGGTACCCACTGTGAGTCTAGTGTGGGACCCACTGTGAGTCTGGTGTGGGACCCACTGTGAGTCTGGTGTGGAACCCACTGTGAGTCTGGTGTGGGACCCACTGTGAGTCTGGTGTGGGACCCACGGTGAGTCTGGTGTGGGACCCACTGTGAGTCTGGTGAGAGACCCACTGTGAGTCTGGTGTGGGACCCACTGTGAGTCTGGTGTGGGACCCACTGTGAGTCTGGTGTGGGACCCACTGTGAGTCTAGTGTGGGACTCATGGTGAGTCTGGTGTGGGACCCACTGTGAGTCTGGTGAGGGACCCACTGTGAGTCTGGTGTGAGACCCACGGTGAGTCTGGTGTGGGACCCACTGTGAGTCTGGTGTGGGACCCACTGTGAGTCTGGTGTGGGACCCACTGTGAGTCTGGTGTGGGACTCATGGTGACTCTGTGTGAGACCCACTGTGAGTCTGGTGTGGGACTCACGGTGTCTGTGTGAGAACCACTGTGAGTCTGGTGTGGGACCCACGGTGAGTCTGTGTGAGACCCACTGTGAGTCTGGTGTGGGACTCACGGTGAGTCTGGTGTGGGACCCACGGTGAGTCTGGTGTGGGGCCCACTGTGAGTCTGGTGTGGGACTCATGGTGACTCTGTGTGGGACCCACTGTGAGTCTGGTGTGGGACCCACGGTGAGTCTGGTGTGGGACCCACGGTGAGTCTGGTGTGGGACCCACGGTGAGTCTGGTGTGGGACCCACGGTGAGTCTGGTGTGGGACCCACGGTGAGTCTGGTGTGGGAACCACGGTGAGTCTGGTGTGGGACCCACTGTGAGTCTGGTGTGGGACCCACTGTGAGTCTGGTGTGGGACCCATGGTGAGTCTGGTGTGAGTCCCACTGTGAGTCTGGTGTGGGACTCATGGTGAGTCTGGTGTGGGACCCACTGTGAGTCTGGTGTGGGACCCACGGTGAGTCTGGTGTGGGACCCACTGTGAGTCTGGTGTGGGACCCACTGTGAGTCTGGTGTGGGACTCATGGTGAGTCTGGTGTGGGACCCACTGTGAGTCTGGTGTGGGACCCACTGTGAGTCTGGTGTGGGACCCACTGTGAGTCTGGTGTGGGACTCATGGTGAGTCTGGTGTGAGACCCACTGTGAGTCTGGTGTGGGACCCACGGTGAGTCTGGTGTGGTACCCACTGTGAGTCTGGTGTGGGACCCACTGTGAGTCTGGTGTGGGACTCATGGTGAGTCTGGTGTGGTACCCACGGTGAGCCTGGTGTGGGACCCACGGTGAGTCTGGTGTGAGACCCACGGTGAGTCTGGTGTGGGACCCACGGTGAGTCGGGTGTGGGACTCATGGTGAGTCTGGTGTGGGACCCACTGTGAGTCTGGTGTGGGACCCACTGTGAGTCTGGTGTTGGAACCACGGTGAGTCTGGTGTGGGACCCACTGTGAGTCTGGTGTGGGACCCACTGTGAGTCTGGTGTGGGACTCATGGTGAGTCTGGTGTGGGACCCACTGTGAGTCTGGTGTGGGACCCACGGTGAGTCTGGTGTGGGACCCACGGTGAGTCTGGTGTGGGACCCACGGTGAGTCTGGTGTGGGACCCACGGTGAGTCTGGTGTGGGACCCACGGTGAGTCTGGTGTGGGACCCACGGTGAGTCTGGTGTGGGACCCACGGTGAGTCTGGTGTGGGACCCACGGTGAGTCTGGTGTGGGACCCACTGTGAGTCTGGTGTGGGAACCACTGTGAGTCTGGTGTGGGACCCACTGTGAGTCTGGTGTGGGACTCATGGTGAGTCTGGTGTGGGACCCACTGTGAGTCTGGTGTGGGACCCACTGTGAGTCTGGTGTGGGACTCATGGTGAGTCTGGTGTGGGACCCACTGTGAGTCTGGTGTGGGACCCACTGTGAGTCTGGTGTGGGACCCACTGTGAGTCTGGTGTGGGACCCACTGTGAGTCTGGTGTGGGACCCACTGTGAGTCTGGTGTGGGACCCATTGTGAGTCTGGTGTGAGACCCACTGTGAGTCTGGTGTGGGACCCACTGTGAGTCTGGTGTGGGACCCACTGTGAGTCTGGTGTGGGACCCACTGTGAGTCTGGTGTGGGACCCACTGTGAGTCTGGTGTGGGACCCACTGTGAGTCTGGTGTGGGACCCACTGTGAGTCTGGTGTGGGACCCACTGTGAGTCTGGTGTGGGACCCACGGTGAGTCTGGTGTGGGACCCACTGTGAGTCTGGTGTGGGACCCATTGTGAGTCTGGTGTGGAACCCACTGTGAGTCTGGTGTGGGACCCACTGTGAGTCTGGTGTGGGACCCACTGTGAGTCTGGTGTGGGACCCACTGTGAGTCTGGTGTGGGACTCATGGTGAGTCTGGTGTGGGACCCACTGTGAGTCTGGTGTGGGACCCACTGTGAGTCTGGTGTGGGACCCACGGTGAGTCTGGTGTGGGACCCACTGTGAGTCTGGTGTGGGACCCACTGTGAGTCTGGTGTGGGACCCACTGTGAGTCTGGTGTGGGACTCATGGTGAGTCTGTGTGAGACCCACTGTGAGTCTGGTGTGGGACTCACGGTGAGTCTGGTGTGGGACCCACGGTGAGTCTGGTGTGGGACCCACTGTGAGTCTGGTGTGGGACTCATGGTGACTCTGTAGTGAGACCCACTGTGAGTCTGGTGTGGGACCCACGGTGAGTCTGGTGTGGGACCCACGGTGAGTCTGGTGTGGGACCCACTGTGAGTCTGGTGTGGGACCCACTGTGAGTCTGGTGTGGGACTCATGGTGAGTCTGGTGTGAGTCCCACTGTGAGTCTGGTGTGGGACTCATGGTGAGTCTGGTGTGAGACCCACTGTGAGTCTGGTGTGGGACCCACGGTGAGTCTGGTGTGGGACCCACGGTGAGTCTGGTGTGGGACCCACGGTGAGTCTGGTGTGGGACCCACGGTGAGTCTGGTGTGGTACCCACTGTGAGTCTGGTGTGGGACCCACTGTGAGTCTGGTGTGGGACCCACGGTGAGTCTGGTGTGGGACCCACGGTGAGTCTGGTGTGGGACCCACGGTGAGTCTGGTGTGGGACCCACGGTGAGTCTGGTGTGGGACCCACTGTGAGTCTGGTGTGGGACCCACTGTGAGTCTGGTGTGGGACTCATGGTGAGTCTGGTGTGAGTCCCACTGTGAGTCTGGTGTGGGACTCATGGTGAGTCTGGTGTGAGACCCACTGTGAGTCTGGTGTGGGACCTACTGTGAGTCTGGTGTGGGACTCATGGTGAGTCTGGTGTGGGACCCACTGTGAGTCTGGTGTGGGACCCACGGTGAGTCTGGTGTGGGACTCATGGTGAGTCTGGTGTGGTACCCACTGTGAGTCTGGTGTGGGACCCACTGTGAGTCTGGTGTGGGACCCACTGTGAGTCTGGTGTGGAACCCACTGTGAGTCTGGTGTGGGACCCACTGTGAGTCTAGTGTGGGACTCGTGGTGAGTCTGGTGTGGTGCCCACTGTGAGTCTAGTGTAGGACCCACTGTGAGTCTGGTGTGGGACCCACTGTGAGTCTGGTGTGGAACCCACTGTGAGTCTCGTGTGGGACCCACTGTGAGTCTGGTGTGGGACTCACGGTGAGTCTGGTGTGGGACCCACTGTGAGTCTGGTGTGGACCCACTGTGAGTCTGGTGTGGGACCCACTGTGAGTCTGGTGTGGGACCCACTGTGAGTCTGGTGTGGGACCCACTGTGAGTCTGTGGGACTCATGGTGAGTCTGGTGTGGGACCCACTGTGAGTCTGGTGTGGGACCCACTGTGAGTCTGGTGTGAGACCCACGGTGAGTCTGGTGTGGGACCCACTGTGAGTCTGGTGTGGGACCCACTGTGAGTCTGGTGTGGGACCCACTGTGAGTCTGGTGTGGGACTCATGGTGAGTCTGTGTGAGACCCACTGTGAGTCTGGTGTGGGACTCACGGTGAGTCTGTGTGAGAACCACTGTGAGTCTGGTGTGGGACCCACGGTGAGTCTGTGTGAGACCCACTGTGAGTCTGGTGTGGGACTCACGGTGAGTCTGGTGTGGGACCCACGGTGAGTCTGGTGTGGGGCCCACTGTGAGTCTGGTGTGGGACCCATGGTGAGTCTGTGTGAGACCCACTGTGAGTCTGGTGTGGGACCCACGGTGAGTCTGGTGTGGGACCCACGGTGAGTCTGGTGTGGGACCCACGGTGAGTCTGGTGTGGGACCCACGGTGAGTCTGGTGTGGGACCCACGGTGAGTCTGGTGTGGGAACCACGGTGAGTCTGGTGTGGGACCCACTGTGAGTCTGGTGTGGGACCCACTGTGAGTCTGGTGTGGGACTCATGGTGAGTCTGGTGTGAGTCCCACTGTGAGTCTGGTGTGGGACTCATGGTGAGTCTGGTGTGAGACCCACTGTGAGTCTGGTGTGGGACCCACGGTGAGTCTGGTGTGGGACCCACTGTGAGTCTGGTGTGGGACCCACTGTGAGTCTGGTGTGGGACCATGGTGAGTCTGGTGTGGGACCCACTGTGAGTCTGGTGTGGGACCCACTGTGAGTCTGGTGTGGGACCCACTGTGAGTCTGGTGTGGGACTCATGGTGAGTCTGGTGTGAGACCCACTGTGAGTCTGGTGTGGGACCCACGGTGAGTCTGGTGTGGTACCCACTGTGAGTCTGGTGTGGGACCCACTGTGAGTCTGGTGTGGGACTCATGGTGAGTCTGGTGTGGTACCCACGGTGAGTCTGGTGTGGGACCCACGGTGAGTCTGGTGTGAGACCCACGGTGAGTCTGGTGTGGGACCCACGGTGAGTCGGGTGTGGGACTCATGGTGAGTCTGGTGTGGGACCCACTGTGAGTCTGGTGTGGGACCCACTGTGAGTCTGGTGTTGGAACCACGGTGAGTCTGGTGTGGGACCCACTGTGAGTCTGGTGTGGGACCCACTGTGAGTCTGGTGTGGGACTCATGGTGAGTCTGGTGTGGACCCACTGTGAGTCTGGTGTGGGACCCACGGTGAGTCTGGTGTGGGACCCACGGTGAGTCTGGTGTGGGACCCACGGTGAGTCTGGTGTGGGACCCACGGTGAGTCTGGTGTGGGACCCACGGTGAGTCTGGTGTGGGACCCACGGTGAGTCTGGTGTGGGACCCACGGTGAGTCTGGTGTGGGACCCACGGTGAGTCTGGTGTGGGACCCACTGTGAGTCTGGTGTGGGACTCATGGTGAGTCTGGTGTGGGACCCACTGTGAGTCTGGTGTGGGACCCACTGTGAGTCTGGTGTGGGACTCATGTGAGTCTGGTGTGGGACCCACTGTGAGTCTGGTGTGGGACCCACGGTGAGTCTGGTGTGGGACCCATGGTGAGTCTGGTGTGGGACCCACTGTGAGTCTGGTGTGGGACCCACTGTGAGTCTGGTGTGGGACCCACTGTGAGTCTGGTGTGGGACCCACTGTGAGTCTGGTGTGGGACCCACTGTGAGTCTGGTGTGGGACCCACTGTGAGTCTGGTGTGGGACCCACTGTGAGTCTGGTGTGGGACCCATGGTGAGTCTGGTGTGGGACCCACTGTGAGTCTGGTGTGGGACCCACTGTGAGTCTGGTGTGGGACCCACGGTGAGTCTGGTGTGGGACCCACTGTGAGTCTGGTGTGGGACCCACTGTGAGTCTGGTGTGGGACCCACTGTGAGTCTGGTGTGGGACCCACTGTGAGTCTGGTGTGGGACCCACTGTGAGTCTGGTGTGGGACCCACTGTGAGTCTGGTGTGGGACCCACGGTGAGTCTGGTGTGGGACCCACTGTGAGTCTGGTGTGGGACCCACTGTGAGTCTGGTGTGGGACTCATGGTGAGTCTGGTGTGGGACCCACTGTGAGTCTGGTGTGGGACCCACGGTGAGTCTGGTGTGGGACCCACGGTGAGTCTGGTGTGGGACCCACGGTGAGTCTGGTGTGGGAACCACTGTGAGTCTGGTGTGGGACCCACTGTGAGTCTGGTGTGGGACCCACGGTGAGTCTGGTGTGGGACCCACTGTGAGTCTGGTGTGGGACCCACGGTGAGTCTGGTGTGGGACCCACTGTGAGTCTGGTGTGGGGCCCACTGTGAGTCTGGTGTGGGACTCATGGTGAGTCTGTGTGAGACCCACTGTGAGTCTGGTGTGGGACCCACGGTGAGTCTGGTGTGGGACCCACGGTGAGTCTGGTGTGGGACCCACGGTGAGTCTGGTGTGGGACCCACGGTGAGTCTGGTGTGGGACCCACGGTGAGTCTGGTGTGGGACCCACTGTGAGTCTGGTGTGGGACCCACTGTGAGTCTGGTGTGGGACTCATGGTGAGTCTGGTGTGGGACCCACTGTGAGTCTGGTGTGGGACCCACTGTGAGTCTGGTGTGGGACCCACTGTGAGTCTGGTGTGGGACCCACTGTGAGTCTGGTGTGGACCCACTGTGAGTCTGGTGTGGGACCCACTGTGAGTCTGGTGTGGGACCCACTGTGAGTCTGGTGTGGGACCCACTGTGAGTCTGGTGTGGGACCCACGGTGAGTCTGGTGTGGGACCCACTGTGAGTCTGGTGTGGGACCCACTGTGAGTCTGGTGTGGGACCCACGGTGAGTCTGGTGTGGGACCCACTGTGAGTCTGGTGTGGGACCCACTGTGAGTCTGGTGTGGGACCCACTGTGAGTCTGGTGTGGGACTCATGGTGAGTCTGTGTGGGACCCACTGTGAGTCTGGTGTGGGACCCACGGTGAGTCTGGTGTGGGACCCACGGTGAGTCTGGTGTGGGACCCACTGTGAGTCTGGTGTGGGACTCATGGTGAGTCTGTGTGAGACCCACTGTGAGTCTGGTGTGGGACCCACGGTGAGTCTGGTGTGGGACCCACGGTGAGTCTGGTGTGGGACCCACGGTGAGTCTGGTGTGGGACCCACGGTGAGTCTGGTGTGGGACCCACGGTGAGTCTGGTGTGGGAACCACTGTGAGTCTGGTGTGGGACCCACTGTGAGTCTGGTGTGGGACCCACTGTGAGTCTGGTGTGGGACCCATGGTGAGTCTGGTGTGAGACCCACTGTGAGTCTGGTGTGGGACTCATGGTGAGTCTGGTGTGAGACCCACTGTGAGTCTGGTGTGGGACCCACGGTGAGTCTGGTGTGGGACCCACGGTGAGTCTGGTGTGGGACCCACGGTGAGTCTGGTGTGGGACCCACGGTGAGTCTGGTGTGGGACCCACGGTGAGTCTGGTGTGGGACCCACGGTGAGTCTGGTGTGGGACCCACTGTGAGTCTGGTGTGGGACCCACTGTGAGTCTGGTGTGGGACTCATGGTGAGTCTGGTGTGGGACCCACTGTGAGTCTGGTGTGGGACCCACTGTGAGTCTGGTGTGGGACCCATGGTGAGTCTGGTGTGGGACCCACTGTGAGTCTGGTGTGGGACCCACTGTGAGTCTGGTGTGGGACCCATGGTGAGTCTGGTGTGGGACCCACTGTGAGTCTGGTGTGGGACCCACGGTGAGTCTGGTGTGGGACCCATGGTGAGTCTGGTGTGGGACCCACTGTGAGTCTGGTGTGGGACCCACTGTGAGTCTGGTGTGGGACCCACTGTGAGTCTGGTGTGGGACCCACTGTGAGTCTGGTGTGGGACCCACTGTGAGTCTGGTGTGGGACCCACTGTGAGTCTGGTGTGGGACCCACTGTGAGTCTGGTGTGGGACCCACTGTGAGTCTGGTGTGGGACTCATGGTGAGTCTGGTGTGGGACCCACTGTGAGTCTGGTGTGGGACCCACTGTGAGTCTGGTGTGGGACCCACTGTGAGTCTGGTGTGGGACCCACTGTGAGTCTGGTGTGGGACCCACTGTGAGTCTGGTGTGGGACCCACTGTGAGTCTGGTGTGGGACCCACTGTGAGTCTGGTGTGGGACCACGGTGAGTCTGGTGTGGGACCCACTGTGAGTCTGGTGTGGGACCCACTGTGAGTCTGGTGTGGGACCCACGGTGAGTCTGGTGTGGGACCCACTGTGAGTCTGGTGTGGGACCCACTGTGAGTCTGGTGTGGGACCCACTGTGAGTCTGGTGTGGGACTCATGGTGAGTCTGGTGTGGGACCCATGGTGAGTCTGGTGTGGGACCCACTGTGAGTCTGGTGTGGGACCCACTGTGAGTCTGGTGTGGGACCCACTGTGAGTCTGGTGTGGGACCCATGGTGAGTCTGGTGTGGGACCCACTGTGAGTCTGGTGTGGGACCCACGGTGAGTCTGGTGTGGGACCCACTGTGAGTCTGGTGTGGGACCCACTGTGAGTCTGGTGTGGGACTCATGGTGAGTCTGGTGTGGACCCACGGTGAGTCTGGTGTGGGACCCACTGTGAGTCTGGTGTGGGACCCACGGTGAGTCTGGTGTGGGACCCATGGTGAGTCTGGTGTGGGACCCACTGTGAGTCTGGTGTGGGACCCACTGTGAGTCTGGTGGGACCCACTGTGAGTCTGGTGTGGGACCCACTGTGAGTCTGGTGGGACCCACTGTGAGTCTGGTGTGGGACCCACTGTGAGTCTGGTGTGGGACCCACTGTGAGTCTTGTGTGGGACCCACGGTGAGTCTGGTGTGGGACCCACTGTGAGTCTGGTGTGGGACCCACTGTGAGTCTGGTGTGGGACCCACTGTGAGTTGGTGTGGGACCCACTGTGAGTCTGGTGTGGGACCCACTGTGAGTCTGGTGTGGGACCCACTGTGAGTCTGGTGTGGGCCACGGTGAGTCTGGTGTGGGACCCACTGTGAGTCTGGTGTGGGACCCACTGTGAGTCTGGTGTGTGGGACCCACTGTGAGTCTGGTGTGGGACCCACTGTGAGTCTGGTGTGGGACCACGGTGAGTCTGGTGTGGGACCCACGGTGAGTCTGGTGTGGGACCCACTGTGAGTCTGGTGTGGGACCCACTGTGAGTCTGGTGTGGGACCCACGGTGAGTCTGGTGTGGGACCCACTGTGAGTCTGGTGTGGGACCCACTGTGAGTCTGGTGTGGGACCATGGTGAGTCTGTGTGGGACCCACTGTGAGTCTGGTGTGGGACCCACGGTGAGTCTGGTGTGGGACCCACGTGAGTCTGGTGTGGGACCCACGGTGAGTCTGGTGTGGGACCCACGGTGAGTCTGGTGTGGGACCCACGGTGAGTCTGGTGTGGGAACCACTGTGAGTCTGGTGTGGGACCCACTGTGAGTCTGGTGTGGGACCCACTGTGAGTCTGGTGTGGGACCCACGGTGAGTCTGGTGTGGGACCCACGGTGAGTCTGGTGTGGGACCCACGGTGAGTCTGGTGTGGGACCCACTGTGAGTCTGGTGTGGGACTCATGGTGAGTCTGGTGTGGGACCCACTGTGAGTCTGGTGTGGGACCCACTGTGAGTCTGGTGTGGGACCCACTGTGAGTCTGGTGTGGGACCCATGGTGAGTCTGGTGTGGGACCCACTGTGAGTCTGGTGTGGACCCACTGTGAGTCTGGTGTGGGACCCACTGTGAGTCTGGTGTGGGACCCACGGTGAGTCTGGTGTGGGACCCACGGTGAGTCTGGTGTGGGACCATGTGAGTCGTGGGGACCCACGGTGAGTCTGGTGTGGGACCCACTGTGAGTCTGGTGTGGGACTCAGGTGAGTCTGGTGTGGGACCCACTGTGAGTCTGGTGTGGGACCCACTGTGAGTCTGGTGTGGGACCCACTGTGAGTCTGGTGTGGGACTCATGGTGAGTCTGGTGTGGGACCCACTGTGAGTCTGGTGTGGGACCCACGGTGAGTCTGGTGTGGGACCCACTGTGAGTCTGGTGTGGGACCCACTGTGAGTCTGGTGTGGGACCCATGGTGAGTCTGGTGTGGGACCACTGTGAGTCTGGTGTGGGACCACGGTGAGTCTGGTGTGGGACCCACTGTGAGTCTGGTGTGGGACCATGTGAGTCTGGTGTGGGACCCATGGTGAGTGGGTGTGGGACCCACTGTGAGTCTGGTGTGGGACCCACTGTGAGTCTGGTGTGGGACCCACTGTGAGTCTGGTGTGGGACCCACTGTGAGTCTGGTGTGGGACCCATGTGAGTCTGGTGTGGGGACCCACTGTGAGGTGGTGTGGGACCCACTGTGAGTCTGGTGTGGGACCCATGGTGAGTCTGGTGTGGGACCCACTGTGAGTCTGGTGTGGGACCCACTGTGAGTCTGGTGTGGGACCCACTGTGAGTCTGGTGTGGGACCACTGTGAGTCTGTGTGGGACCCACTGTGAGTCTGGTGTGGGACCCACGTGAGTCTGGTGTGGGACCCACTGTGAGTCTGGTGTGGGACCCACTGTGAGTCTGGTGTGGGACTCATGGTGAGAGTCTGGTGTGAGACCCACTGTGAGTCTGGTGTGGGACCCACGGTGAGTCTGGTGTGGGACCCACGGTGAGTCTGGTGTGGGACCCACGGTGAGTCTGGTGTGGGACCCACTGTGAGTCTGGTGTGGGACCCACTGTGAGTCTGGTGTGGGACCCACGGTGAGTCTGGTGTGGGACCCACTGTGAGTCTGGTGTGGGACCCACTGTGAGTCTGGTGTGGGACTCATGGTGAGTCTGGTGTGGGACCCACTGTGAGTCTGGTGTGGGACCACTGTGAGTCTGGTGTGGGACCCACGGTGAGTCTGGTGTGGGACCCACGGTGAGTCTGGTGTGGGACCCACGGTGAGTCTGGTGTGGGACCCACGGTGAGTCTGGTGTGGGAACCACGTGAGTCTGGTGTGGGACCCACTGTGAGTCTGGTGTGGGACCA
>WNGS01000273.1:32869-54038 GCA_020271785.1 Procambarus virginalis | reverse complement strand
CGTGGGTGACACTGGGAGTGTCAGTACACCGTGGGTGACACTGGGGAGTGTCAGTACACCGTGGGTGACACTGGGGAGTGTCAGTACCGTGGGTGACACTGGGGAGTGTCAGTACACCGTGGGTGACACTGGGGATGTCAGTACACCGTGGGTGACACTGGGAGTGTCAGTACACCGTGGGTGACACTGGGGAGTGTCAGTACACCGTGGGTGACACTGGAGTGTCAGTACACCGTGGGTGACACTGGGAGTGTCAGTACCGTGGGTGACAGGGGAGTGTCAGTACACCGTGGGTGACACTGGGGAGTGTCAGTACACCGTGGGTGACACTGGGGAGTGTCAGTACACCGTGGGTGACACTGGGGGTGTCAGTACACCGTGGGTGACACTGGGGAGTGTCAGTACACCGTGGGTGACACTGGGAGTGTCAGTACACCGTGGGTGACACTGGGAGTGTCAGTACACCGTGGGTGACACTGGGAGTGTCAGTACACCGTGGGTGACACTGGGGAGTGTCAGTACACCGTGGGTGACACTGGGGAGTGTCCAGTACACCGTGGGTGACACTGGGGAGGTCAGTACACCGTGGGTGACACTGGGGAGTGTCAGTACACCGTGGGTGACACTGGGGAGTGTCAGTACACCGTGGGTGACACGGGGAGTGTCAGTACACCGTGGGTGACACTGGGGAGTGTCAGTACACCGTGGGTGACACTGGGGAGTGTCAGTACACCGTGGGTGACACTGGGGAGTGTCAGTACACCGTGGGTGACACTGGGGAGTGTCAGTACACCGTGGTGACACTGGGAGTGTCAGTACACCGTGGGTGACACTGGGGAGTGTCAGTACACCGTGGGTGACACTGGGGAGTGTCAGTACACCGTGGGTGACACTGAGGAGTGTCAGTACACCGTGGGTGACACTGGGGAGTGTCAGTACACCGTGGGTGACACTGGGGAGTGTCAGTACACCGTGGGTGACACTGGGGAGTGTCAGTACACCGTGGGTGACACTGGGGAGTGTCAGTACACCGTGGGTGACACTGGGAGTGTCAGTACACCGTGGGTGACACTGGGGAGTGTCAGTACACCGTGGGTGACACTGGGAGTGTCAGTACACCGTGGGTGACACTGGGGAGTGTCAGTACACGTGGGTGACACTGGGGAGTGTCAGTACACCGTGGGTGACACTGGGGAGTGTCAGTACACCGTGGGTGACACTGGGGAGTGTCAGTACACCGTGGGTGACACTGGGAGTGTCAGTACACCGTGGGTGACACTGGGGAGTGTCAGTACACCGTGGGTGACACTGGGGAGTGTCAGTACCGTGGGTGACACTGGGGAGTGTCAGTACACCGTGGGTGACACTGGGGAGTGTCAGTACACCGTGGGTGACACTGGGGAGTGTCAGTACACCGTGGGTGACACTGGGAGTGTCAGTACACCGTGGGTGACACTGGGAGTGTCAGTACACCGTGGGTGACACTGGGGAGTGTCAGTACACCGTGGGTGACACTGGGAGTGTCAGTACACCGTGGGTGACACTGGGGAGTGTCAGTACACCGTGGGTGACACTGGGGAGTGTCAGTACACCGTGGGTGACACTGGGGAGTGTCAGTACACCGTGGGTGACACTGGGGAGTGTCAGTACACCGTGGGTGACACTGGGGAGTGTCAGTACCCGTGGGTGACACTGGGGAGTGTCAGTACACCGTGGGTGACACTGGGGAGTGTCAGTACACCGTGGGTGACACTGGGGAGTGTCAGTACACCGTGGGTGACACTGGGGAGTGTCAGTACACCGTGGGTGACACTGGGGAGTGTCAGTACACCGTGGGTGACACTGGGAGTGTCAGTACACCGTGGGTGACACTGGGGAGTGTCAGTACACCGTGGGTGACACTGGGGAGTGTCAGTACACCGTGGGTGACACTGGGAGAGTGTCAGTACACCGTGGGTGACACTGGGGAGTGTCAGTACACCGTGGGTGACACTGGGGAGTGTCAGTACACCGTGGGTGACACTGAGGAGTGTCAGTACCGTGGGTGACACTGAGGAGTGTCAGTACCGTGGGTGACACTGAGGAGTGTCAGTACCGTGGGTGACACTGAGGAGTGTCAGTACCGTGGGTGACACTGAGGAGTGTCAGTACCGTGGGTGACACTGAGGAGTGTCAGTACCGTGGGTGACACTGAGGAGTGTCAGTACCGTGGGTGACACTGAGGAGTGTCAGTACCGTGGGTGACACTGAGGAGTGTCAGTACCGTGGGTGACACTGAGGAGTGTCAGTACCGTGGGTGACACTGAGAGTGTCAGTACCGTGGGTGACACTGAGGAGTGTCAGTACCGTGGGTGACACTGAGGAGTGTCAGTACACAGTGGAGTGTCAGTACCGTGGGTGACACTGAGGAGTGTCAGTACCGTGGGTGACACTGGGAGTGTCAGTACACCGTGGGTGACACTGGGAGTGTCAGTACACCGTGGGTGACACTGAGGAGTGTCAGTACACCGTGGGTGACACTGAGGAGTGTCAGTACCGTGGGTGACACTGAGGAGTGCCAGTACACCGTGGGTGACACTGAGGAGTGTCAGTACACCGTGGGTGACACTGAGGAGTGTCAGTACACCGTGGGTGACACTGGGGAGTGTCAGTACCGTGGGTGACACTGAGGAGTGTCAGTACACCGTGGGTGACACTGAGGAGTGTCAGTACCGTGGGTGACACTGAGGAGTGTCAGTACCGTGGGTGACACTGGGAGTGTCAGTACACCGTGGGTGACACTGAGGAGTGTCAGTACACCGTGGGTGACACTGAGGAGTGTCAGTACACCGTGGGTGACACTGGGGAGTGTCAGTACACCGTGGGTGACACTGAGGAGTGTCAGTACCGTGGGTGACACTGAGGAGTGTCAGTACCGTGGGTGACACTGAGGAGTGTCAGTACCGTGGGTGACACTGAGGTGTCAGTACCGTGGGTGACACTGAGGAGTGTCAGTACCGTGGGTGACACTGAGGAGTGTCAGTACCGTGGGTGACACTGAGGAGTGTCAGTACCGTGGGTGACACTGAGGAGTGTCAGTACCGTGGGTGACACTGAGGAGTGTCAGTACACAGTGGAGTGTCAGTACCGTGGGTGACACTGAGGAGTGTCAGTACCGTGGGTGACACTGGGGAGTGCCAGTACACCGTGGGTGACACTGGGGAGTGTCAGTACACCGTGGGTGACACTGGGGAGTGTCAGTACCGTGGGTGACACTGAGGAGTGTCAGTACACCGTGGGTGACACTGGGGAGTGTCAGTACCGTGGGTGACACTGAGGAGTGTCAGTACACGTGGGTGACACTGAGGAGTGTCAGTACACCGTGGGTGACACTGAGGAGTGTCAGTACACCGTGGGTGACACTGAGGAGTGTCAGTACACCGTGGGTGACACTGAGGAGTGTCAGTACACCGTGGGTGACACTGAGGAGTGTCAGTACACCGTGGGTGACACTGAGGAGTGTCAGTACACCGTGGGTGACACTGGGAGTGCCAGTACCGTGGGTGACACTGAGGAGTGTCAGTACCGTGGGTGACACTGAGGAGTGTCAGTACCGTGGGTGACACTGAGGAGTGTCAGTACCGTGGGTGACACTGAGGAGTGTCAGTACCGTGGGTGACACTGAGGAGTGTCAGTACACAGTGGAGTGTCAGTACCGTGGGTGACACTGGGGAGTGTCAGTACCGTGGGTGACACTGAGGAGTGTCAGTACACCGTGGGTGACACTGAGGAGTGTCAGTACACCGTGGGTGACACTGAGGAGTGTCAGTACACGTGGGTGACACTGGGGAGTGTCAGTACCGTGGGTGACACTGAGGAGTGTCAGTACACCGTGGGTGACACTGGGGAGTGTCAGTACCGTGGGTGACACTGAGGAGTGTCAGTACCGTGGGTGACACTGAGGAGTGTCAGTACCGTGGGTGACACTGAGGAGTGTCAGTACCGTGGGTGACACTGAGGAGTGTCAGTACCGTGGGTGACACTGGGAGTGTCAGTACCGTGGGTGACACTGAGGAGTGTCAGTACACAGGTGGAGTGTCAGTACCGTGGGTGACACTGAGGAGTGTCAGTACCGTGGGTGACACTGGGGAGTGCCAGTACACCGTGGGTGACACTGGGGAGTGTCAGTACACCGTGGGTGACACTGAGGAGTGTCAGTACACCGTGGGTGACACTGGGGAGTGTCAGTACCGTGGGTGACACTGAGGAGTGTCAGTACACCGTGGGTGACACTGAGGAGTGTCAGTACACCGTGGGTGACACTGAGGAGTGTCAGTACACCGTGGGTGACACTGGGGAGTGTCAGTACCGTGGGTGACACTGAGGAGTGTCAGTATACCGTGGGTGACACTGAGGAGTGTCAGTACCGTGGGTGACACTGAGGAGTGTCAGTACCGTGGGTGACACTGAGGAGTGTCAGTACACCGTGGGTGACACTGAGGAGTGTCAGTACACGTGGGTGACACTGAGGAGTGTCAGTACACGTGGGTGACACTGAGGAGTGTCAGTACACCGTGGGTGACACTGGGGAGTGTCAGTACACGTGGGTGACACTGAGGAGTGTCAGTACCGTGGGTGACACTGAGGAGTGTCAGTACCGTGGGTGACACTGAGGAGTGTCAGTACCGTGGGTGACACTGAGGAGTGTCAGTACCGTGGGTGACACTGAGGAGTGTCAGTACCGTGGGTGACACTGAGGAGTGTCAGTACCGTGGGTGACACTGAGGAGTGTCAGTACCGTGGGTGACACTGAGGAGTGTCAGTACCGTGGGTGACACTGAGGAGTGTCAGTACCGTGGGTGACACTGAGGAGTGTCAGTAACACTGGAGTGTCAGTACCGTGGGTGACACTGAGGAGTGTCAGTACCGTGGGTGACACTGGGGAGTGTCAGTACACCGTGGGTGACACTGGGGAGTGTCAGTACACCGTGGGTGACACTGGGAGTGTCAGTACCGTGGTGACACTGGGGAGTGTCAGTACCGTGGGTGACACTGAGGAGTGTCAGTACACCGTGGGTGACACTGAGGAGTGCCAGTACACCGTGGGTGACACTGAGGAGTCAGTACACCGTGGGTGACACTGAGGAGTGTCAGTACACCGTGGGTGACACTGAGGAGTGGTCAGTACACCGTGGGTGACACTGGAGTGTCAGTACCGTGGGTGACACTGAGGAGTGTCAGTACCGTGGGTGACACTGGGGAGTGTCAGTACACAGTGGAGTGTCAGTACCGTGGGTGACACTGGGGAGTGTCAGTACCGTGGGTGACACTGAGGAGTGCCAGTACACCGTGGGTGACACTGGGGAGTGTCAGTACACCGTGGGTGACACTGAGGAGTGCCAGTACATCGTGGGTGACACTGAGGAGTGCCAGTACACGTGGGTGACTGTGGAGTGCCAGTACACCGTGGGTGACACTGAGGAGTGTCAGTACACCGTGGGTGGCACTGAGGAGTGCCAGTACATCCGTAGGGTGACACTGAGGAGTGCCAGTACATCGTAGGGTGACACTGAGGAGTGCCAGTACATCGTGGGTGACACTGAGGAGTGTCAGTACATCGTGGGTGACACTGAGGAGTGTCAGTACACCGTGGGTGACACTGAGGAGTGCTCAGTACACCGTGGGTGACACTGAGGAGTGCCAGTACCAGTCCGTGGGTGACACTGAGGAGTGCCAGTACATCGTGGGTGACACTGAGGAGTGCCAGTACACCGTGGGTGACACTGAGGAGTGTCAGTACACCGTGGGTGACACTGGGGAGTGTCAGTACCGTGGGTGACACTGAGGAGTGTCAGTACTACCGTGGGTGACACTGTGGAGTGTCAGTACACCGTGGGTGACACTGAGGAGTGCCAGTACACCGTGGGTGACACTGGGGCGCGTCAGTACACCGTGGGTGACACTGAGGAGTGTCAGTACCGTGGGTGACACTGAGGAGTGTCAGTACACCGAGGGTGACACTGAGGAGTGTCAGTACCGTGGGTGACACTGAGGAGTGCCAGTACACGTGGGTGAACACTGAGGAGTGTCAGTACACCTGGGTGACACTGGGGAGTGCCAGTACACCGTGGGTGACCCTGGGGAGTGTCAGTACACCTGGGTGACACTGGGGAGTGTCAGTACCGTGGGTGACACTGGGGAGTGTCAGTACACCGTGGGTGACACTGAGGAGTGCTAGTACACGTGGGTGACACTGGGGAGTGCCAGTACACGTGGTGTGACACTGACGAGTGTCAGTACACCGTGGGTGACACTAGGGAGTCCAGTACAGTGTCACCGTGGGTGACACTTGGTGGAGTGCCAGTACACCGTGAGGATGACACTGAGGAGTGCCAGTACACCAGTGGGTGACACTGGGGAGTGCCAGTACCGTGGTGTGACACTGAGGAGTGTCAGTACCGTGGGTGACACTGGGCAGTACCGTGGGTGACACTGAGGAGTGTCCAGTACCGTGGGTGACACTGAGGAGTGTCAGTACCGTGGGTGACACTGAGGAGTGCCAGTACCGTGGGTGACACTGAGGAGTGCCAGTACCGTGGGTGACACTGAGGAGTGCCAGTACCGTGGGTGACACTGGGGAGTGCCAGTACCGTGGGTGACACTGAGGAGTGCCAGTACCGTGGGTGACACTGGGAGTGCCAGTACCGTGGGTGACACTGAGGAGTGCCAGTACCGTGGGTGACACTGAGGAGTGCCAGTACCGTGGGTGACACTGAGGAGTGCCAGTACCGTGGGTGACACTGAGGAGTGCCAGTACCGTGGGTGACACTGAGGAGTGTCAGTACCGTGGGTGACACTGAGGAGTGCCAGTACCGTGGGTGACACTGAGGAGTGCCAGTACACCGTGGGTGACACTGGGGAGTGTCAGTACCGTGGGTGACACTGAGGAGTGCCAGTACACCGTGGGTGACACTGAGGAGTGCCAGTACACCGTGGGTGACACTGAGGAGTGCCAGTACCGTGGGTGACACTGAGGGTGTCAGTACCGTGGGTGACACTGAGGAGTGTCAGTACCGTGGGTGACACTGAGGAGTGTCAGTACCGTGGGTGACACTGAGGAGTGTCAGTACCGTGGGTGACACTGAGGAGTGCCAGTACCGTGGGTGACACTGGGAGTGTCAGTACCGTGGGTGACACTGAGGAGTGTCAGTACACCGTGGGTGACACTGAGGAGTGTCAGTACCGTGGGTGACACTGAGGAGTGTCAGTACACCGTGGGTGACACTGAGGAGTGTCAGTACACCGTGGGTGACACTGAGGAGTGTCAGTACACCGTGGGTGACACTGAGGAGTGCCAGTACACCGTGGGTGACACTGAGGAGTGTCAGTACACCGTGGGTGACACTGAGGAGTGTCAGTACACGTGGGTGACACTGAGGAGTGCCAGTACACCGTGGGTGACACTGAGGAGTGCCAGTACACCGTGGGTGACACTGAGGAGTGTCAGTACACCGTGGGTGACACTGAGGAGTGTCAGTACACCGTGGGTGACACTGAGGAGTGTCAGTACACCGTGGGTGACACTGAGGAGTGTCAGTACACCGTGGGTGACACTGAGGAGTGCCAGTACACCGTGGGTGACACTGAGGAGTGCCAGTACACCGTGGGTGACACTGAGGAGTGTCAGTACACCGTGGGTGACACTGAGGAGTGCCAGTACACCGTGGGTGACACTGAGGAGTGCCAGTACACCGTGGGTGACACTGAGGAGTGCCAGTACACCGTGGGTGACACTGAGGAGTGCCAGTACACCGTGGGTGACACTGAGGAGTGCCAGTACACCGTGGGTGACACTGGGGAGTGTCAGTACACCGTGGGTGACACTGGGGAGTGTCAGTACACCGTGGGTGACACTGGGGAGTGTCAGTACACCGTGGGTGACACTGGGGAGTGTCAGTACACCGTGGGTGACACTGAGGAGTGTCAGTACCGTGGGTGACACTGAGGAGTGCCAGTACACCGTGGGTGACACTGAGGAGTGCCAGTACACCGTGGGTGACACTGAGGAGTGCAGTACACCGTGGGTGACACTGAGGAGTGTCAGTACCGTGGGTGACACTGAGGAGTGCCAGTACCGTGGGTGACACTGAGGAGTGTCAGTACCGTGGGTGACACTGAGGAGTGTCAGTACACCGTGGGTGACACTGGGGAGTGCCAGTACACCGTGGGTGACCCTGGGGAGTGTCAGTACCGTGGGTGACACTGAGGAGTGCCAGTACCGTGGGTGACACTGAGGAGTGTCAGTACCGTGGGTGACACTGAGGAGTGTCAGTACACCGTGGGTGACACTGGGGAGTGCCAGTACACCGTGGGTGACACTGGGGAGTGTCAGTACCGTGGGTGACACTGGGGAGTGTCAGTACCGTGGGTGACACTGAGGAGTGCCAGTACCGTGGGTGACACTGAGGAGTGTCAGTACACCGTGGGTGACACTGGGGAGTGCCAGTACACCGTGGGTGACACTGGGGAGTGTCAGTACACCGTGGGTGACACTGGGAGTGCCAGTACACGTGGGTGACACTGAGGAGTGCCAGTACCGTGGGTGACACTGAGGAGTGCCAGTACACCGTGGGTGACACTGGGGAGTGCCAGTACACCGTGGGTGACACTGGGGAGTGTCAGTACACCGTGGGTGACACTGAGGAGTGTCAGTACACCGTGGGTGACACTGAGGAGTGCTAGTACCGTGGGTGACACTGGGGAGTGCCAGTACCGTGGGTGACACTGAGGAGTGTCAGTACCGTGGGTGACACTGGGGAGTGTCAGTACACCGTGGGTGACACTGGGGAGTGCCAGTACACCGTGGGTGACACTGGGGAGTGCCAGTACACCGTGGGTGACACTGAGGAGTGCCAGTACACCGTGGGTGACACTGGGGAGTGCCAGTACCGTGGGTGACACTGGGGAGTGTCAGTACACCGTGGGTGACACTGGAGTGTCAGTACCGTGGGTGACACTGAGGAGTGTCAGTACCGTGGGTGACACTGGGGAGTGTCAGTACACCGTGGGTGACACTGGGGAGTGTCAGTACACGTGGGTGACACTGAGGAGTGCCAGTACACCGTGGGTGACACTGGGGAGTCAGTACACCGTGGGTGACACTGAGGAGTGCCAGTACACCGTGGGTGACACTGAGGAGTGCCAGTACACCGTGGGTGACACTGAGGAGTGCCAGTACACCGTGGGTGACACTGAGGAGTGCCAGTACACCGTGGGTGACACTGAGGAGTGCAGTACACCGTGGGTGACACTGAGGAGTGCCAGTACACCGTGGGTGACACTGAGGAGTGCCAGTACACCGTGGGTGACACTGAGGAGTGCCAGTACACCGTGGGTGACACTGAGGAGTGTCAGTACACCGTGGGTGACACTGGGGAGTGTCAGTACACCGTGGGTGACACTGAGGAGTGCCAGTACACCGTGGGTGACACTGAGGAGTGCCAGTACACGTGGGTGACACTGAGGAGTGCCAGTACACCGTGGGTGACACTGGGGAGTCAGTACACCGTGGGTGACACTGGGGAGTGTCAGTACACCGTGGGTGACACTGGGGAGTGTCAGTACACCGTGGGTGACACTGGGGAGTGTCAGTACACCGTGGGTGACACTGAGGAGTGCAGTACACGTGGGTGACACTGGGGAGTCAGTACACCGTGGGTGACACTGAGGAGTGTCAGTACCGTGGGTGACACTGAGGAGTGTCAGTACACCGTGGGTGACACTGAGGAGTGTCAGTACCGTGGGTGACACTGAGGAGTGTCAGTACCGTGGGTGACACTGAGGAGTGTCAGTACACGTGGGTGACACTGGGGAGTGCCAGTACACCGTGGGTGACACTGGGGAGTGTCAGTACACCGTGGGTGACACTGGGAGTGTCAGTACCGTGGGTGACACTGGGGAGTGTCAGTACACCGTGGGTGACACTGAGGAGTGCAGTACCGTGGGTGACACTGGGGAGTGCCAGTACCGTGGGTGACACTGAGGAGTGTCAGTACACCGTGGGTGACACTGGGGAGTCCCAGTACACCGTGGGTGACACTGGGGAGAGTGCCAGTACACCGTGGGTGACACTGAGGAGTGCCAGTACACCGTGGGTGACACTGGGGAGTGCCAGTACCGTGGGTGACACTGAGGAGTGTCAGTACCGTGGGTGACACTGGGGAGTGTCAGTACACCGTGGGTGACACTGGAGTGTCAGTACCGTGGGTGACACTGGGGAGTGTCAGTACCGTGGGTGACACTGGGGAGTGTCAGTACACCGTGGGTGACACTGGGAGTGTCAGTACACCGTGGGTGACACTGGGGAGTGTCAGTACACCGTGGGTGACACTGGGGAGTGTCAGTACACCGTGGGTGACACTGGGGAGTGTCAGTACACCGTGGGTGACACTGGGGAGTGTCAGTACACCGTGGGTGACACTGGGGAGTGTCAGTACACCGTGGGTGACACTGGGGAGTGTCAGTACACCGTGGGTGACACTGGGGAGTGTCAGTACACCGTGGGTGACACTGGGGAGTGTCAGTACACCGTGGGTGACACTGGGGAGTGTCAGTACACCGTGGGTGACACTGGGGAGTGTCAGTACACCGTGGGTGACACTGGGGAGTGTCAGTACACCGTGGGTGACACTGGGGAGTGTCAGTACACCGTGGGTGACACTGGGGAGTGTCAGTACACCGTGGGTGACACTGGGGAGTGTCAGTACACCGTGGGTGACACTGGGGAGTGTCAGTACACCGTGGGTGACACTGGGGAGTGTCAGTACACCGTGGGTGACACTGGGGAGTGTCAGTACACCGTGGGTGACACTGGGGAGTGTCAGTACACCGTGGGTGACACTGGGGAGTGTCAGTACACCGTGGGTGACACTGGGGAGTGTCAGTACACCGTGGGTGACACTGGGGAGTGTCAGTACACGTGGGTGACACTGGGGAGTGTCAGTACACCGTGGGTGACACTGGGGAGTGTCAGTACCGTGGGTGACACTGAGGAGTGCAGTACACCGTGGGTGACACTGAGGAGTGCCAGTACACCGTGGGTGACACTGGGGAGTCAGTACACCGTGGGTGACACTGAGGAGTGCCAGTACACCATGGGTGACACTGAGGAGTGTCAGTACCGTGGGTGACACTGAGGAGTGTCAGTACACCGTGGGTGACACTGAGGAGTGTCAGTACCGTGGGTGACACTGAGGAGTGTCAGTACCGTGGGTGACACTGAGGAGTGTCAGTACACCGTGGGTGACACTGAGGAGTGCCAGTACCGTGGGTGACACTGGGGAGTGTCAGTACACCGTGGGTGACACTGAGGAGTGTCAGTACACCATGGGTGACACTGAGGAGTGTCAGTACCGTGGGTGACACTGGGGAGTGTCAGTACACCGTGGGTGACACTGAGGAGTGCAGTACCGTGGGTGACACTGGGGAGTGCCAGTACCGTGGGTGACACTGAGGAGTGTCAGTACACCGTGGGTGACACTGGGGAGTGCCAGTACACCGTGGGTGACACTGGGGAGTGCCAGTACACCGTGGGTGACACTGAGGAGTGCCAGTACACCGTGGGTGACACTGGGGAGTGTCAGTACCGTGGGTGACACTGAGGAGTGTCAGTACCGTGGGTGACACTGGGGAGTGTCAGTACACCGTGGGTGACACTGGAGTGTCAGTACCGTGGGTGACACTGGGGAGTGTCAGTACACCGTGGGTGACACTGGGGAGTGTCAGTACACCGTGGGTGACACTGGGGAGTGTCAGTACACCGTGGGTGACACTGGGGAGTGTCAGTACACCGTGGGTGACACTGGGGAGTGTCAGTACACCGTGGGTGACACTGGGGAGTGTCAGTACACCGTGGGTGACACTGGGGAGTGTCAGTACACCGTGGGTGACACTGGGGAGTGTCAGTACACCGTGGGTGACACTGGGGAGTGTCAGTACACCGTGGGTGACACTGGGGAGTGTCAGTACACCGTGGGTGACACTGGGGAGTGTCAGTACACCGTGGGTGACACTGGGGAGTGTCAGTACACCGTGGGTGACACTGGGGAGTGTCAGTACACCGTGGGTGACACTGGGGAGTGTCAGTACACCGTGGGTGACACTGGGGAGTGTCAGTACACCGTGGGTGACACTGGGGAGTGTCAGTACACCGTGGGTGACACTGGGGAGTGTCAGTACACGTGGGTGACACTGGGGAGTGTCAGTACACCGTGGGTGACACTGGGGAGTGTCAGTACACCGTGGGTGACACTGGGGAGTGTCAGTACACCGTGGGTGACACTGGGGAGTGTCAGTACACCGTGGGTGACACTGGGGAGTGTCAGTACACCGTGGGTGACACTGGGGAGTGTCAGTACACCGTGGGTGACACTGGGGAGTGTCAGTACACCGTGGGTGACACTGGGGAGTGTCAGTACACCGTGGGTGACACTGGGGAGTGTCAGTACCGTGGGTGACACTGGGGAGTGTCAGTACCGTGGGTGACACTGGGGAGTGTCAGTACCGTGGGTGACACTGGGGAGTGTCAGTACACCGTGGGTGACACTGGGGAGTGTCAGTACACGTGGGTGACACTGAGGAGTGCAGTACACCGTGGGTGACACTGGGAGTGTCAGTACACGTGGGTGACACTGGGGAGTGTCAGTACACCGTGGGTGACACTGGGAGTGTCAGTACACCGTGGGTGACACTGGGGAGTGTCAGTACACCGTGGGTGACACTGGGGAGTGTCAGTACACCGTGGGTGACACTGGGGAGTCAGTACACCGTGGGTGACACTGAGGAGTGCAGTACACCGTGGGTGACACTGAGGAGTGTCAGTACCGTGGGTGACACTGAGGAGTGTCAGTACCGTGGGTGACACTGAGGAGTGCCAGTACCGTGGGTGACACTGAGGAGTGTCAGTACACCGTGGGTGACACTGGGGAGTGCCAGTACACCGTGGGTGACACTGGGGAGTGTCAGTACACCGTGGGTGACACTGAGGAGTGCCAGTACACGTGGGTGACACTGAGGAGTGTCAGTACCGTGGGTGACACTGAGGAGTGCCAGTACACCGTGGGTGACACTGGGGAGTGCCAGTACACCGTGGGTGACACTGGGGAGTGTCAGTACACCGTGGGTGACACTGAGGAGTGTCAGTACACCGTGGGTGACACTGAGGAGTGTCAGTACCGTGGGTGACACTGGGGAGTGTCAGTACCGTGGGTGACACTGAGGAGTGTCAGTACCGTGGGTGACACTGGGGAGTGTCAGTACACCGTGGGTGACACTGGGGAGTGTCAGTACACCGTGGGTGACACTGGGGAGTGTCAGTACACCGTGGGTGACACTGAGGAGTGTCAGTACACCGTGGGTGACACTGGGGAGTGCCAGTACCGTGGGTGACACTGAGGAGTGTCAGTACCGTGGGTGACACTGGGGAGTGTCAGTACACCGTGGGTGACACTGGAGTGTCAGTACCGTGGGTGACACTGGGGAGTGTCAGTACCGTGGGTGACACTGAGGAGTGTCAGTACCGTGGGTGACACTGGGAGTGTCAGTACCGTGGGTGACACTGGGGAGTGTCAGTACCGTGGGTGACACTGGGGAGTGTCAGTACCGTGGGTGACACTGGGGAGTGTCAGTACACCGTGGGTGACACTGGGGAGTGTCAGTACACCGTGGGTGACACTGGGGAGTGTCAGTACACCGTGGGTGACACTGGGGAGTGTCAGTACACCGTGGGTGACACTGGGAGTGTCAGTACACCGTGGGTGACACTGGGGAGTGTCAGTACACCGTGGGTGACACTGGGGAGTGTCAGTACACGTGGGTGACACTGGGGAGTGTCAGTACACCGTGGGTGACACTGGGGAGTGTCAGTACACCGTGGGTGACACTGGGGAGTGTCAGTACACCGTGGGTGACACTGGGGAGTGTCAGTACACCGTGGGTGACACTGGGGAGTGTCAGTACACCGTGGGTGACACTGGGAGTGTCAGTACACCGTGGGTGACACTGAGGAGTGTCAGTACCGTGGGTGACACTGAGGAGTGTCAGTACCGTGGGTGACACTGGGGAGTGTCAGTACACCGTGGGTGACACTGGGGAGTGTCAGTACACCGTGGGTGACACTGGGGAGTGTCAGTACACCGTGGGTGACACTGGGGAGTGTCAGTACACCGTGGGTGACACTGGGGAGTGTCAGTACACCGTGGGTGACACTGGGGAGTGTCAGTACACCGTGGGTGACACTGGGAGTGTCAGTACCGTGGGTGACACTGAGGAGTGTCAGTACACCGTGGGTGACACTGAGGAGTGTCAGTACACCGTGGGTGACACTGGGGAGTGTCAGTACACCGTGGGTGACACTGAGGAGTGTCAGTACACCGTGGGTGACACTGGGGAGTGCCAGTACACCGTGGGTGACACTGAGGAGTGTCAGTACACCGTGGGTGACACTGGGGAGTGTCAGTACCGTGGGTGACACTGGGGAGTGTCAGTACCGTGGGTGACACTGGGGAGTGTCAGTACCGTGGGTGACACTGGGGAGTGTCAGTACCGTGGGTGACACTGGGGAGTGTCAGTACCGTGGGTGACACTGGGGAGTGTCAGTACCGTGGGTGACACTGGGGAGTGTCAGTACCGTGGGTGACACTGAGGAGTGTCAGTACCGTGGGTGACACTGGGGAGTGTCAGTACCGTGGGTGACACTGGGGAGTGTCAGTACCGTGGGTGACACTGGGGAGTGTCAGTACCGTGGGTGACACTGGGGAGTGTCAGTACCGTGGGTGACACTGAGGAGTGTCAGTACCGTGGGTGACACTGGGGAGTGTCAGTACACCGTGGGTGACACTGAGGAGTGCCAGTACCGTGGGTGACACTGGGGAGTGTCAGTACACCGTGGGTGACACTGGGGAGTGTCAGTACACCGTGGGTGACACTGGGGAGTGTCAGTACCGTGGGTGACACTGGGGAGTGTCAGTACCGTGGGTGACACTGGGGAGTGTCAGTACCGTGGGTGACACTGAGGAGTGTCAGTACCGTGGGTGACACTGGGAGTGTCAGTACCGTGGGTGACACTGAGGAGTGTCAGTACCGTGGGTGACACTGAGGAGTGTCAGTACACCGTGGGTGACACTGAGGAGTGTCAGTACACCGTGGGTGACACTGAGGAGTGTCAGTACACCGTGGGTGACACTGAGGAGTGTCAGTACACCGTGGGTGACACTGAGGAGTGTCAGTACACCGTGGGTGACACTGAGGAGTGTCAGTACACCGTGGGTGACACTGAGGAGTGTCAGTACACCGTGGGTGACACTGAGGAGTGTCAGTACCGTGGGTGACACTGGGGAGTGTCAGTACCGTGGGTGACACTGGGGAGTGTCAGTACACCGTGGGTGACACTGGGGAGTGTCAGTACACCGTGGGTGACACTGGGGAGTGTCAGTACACCGTGGGTGACACTGGGGAGTGTCAGTACACCGTGGGTGACACTGGGGAGTGTCAGTACACCGTGGGTGACACTGGGGAGTGTCAGTACACCGTGGGTGACACTGGGGAGTGTCAGTACACCGTGGGTGACACTGGGGAGTGTCAGTACACCGTGGGTGACACTGGGGAGTGTCAGTACACCGTGGGTGACACTGGGGAGTGTCAGTACACCGTGGGTGACACTGGGGAGTGTCAGTACACCGTGGGTGACACTGGGGAGTGTCAGTACACCGTGGGTGACACTGGGGAGTGTCAGTACACCGTGGGTGACACTGGGGAGTGTCAGTACACCGTGGGTGACACTGAGGAGTGTCAGTACACCGTGGGTGACACTGAGGAGTGTCAGTACCGTGGGTGACACTGGGGAGTGTCAGTACCGTGGGTGACACTGAGGAGTGTCAGTACCGTGGGTGACACTGAGGAGTGTCAGTACCGTGGGTGACACTGAGGAGTGTCAGTACCGTGGGTGACACTGGGGAGTGTCAGTACACCGTGGGTGACACTGGGGAGTGCCAGTACACCGTGGGTGACACTGGGGAGTGTCAGTACACGTGGGTGACACTGAGGAGTGCCAGTACCGTGGGTGACACTGAGGAGTGTCAGTACCGTGGGTGACACTGGGGAGTGTCAGTACCGTGGGTGACACTGGGGAGTGTCAGTACCGTGGGTGACACTGGGGAGTGTCAGTACACCGTGGGTGACACTGGGGAGTGTCAGTACACCGTGGGTGACACTGAGGAGTGTCAGTACNGGAGTGTCAGTACACCGTGGGTGACACTGGGGAGTGTCAGTACACCGTGGGTGACACTGGGGAGTGTCAGTACACCGTGGGTGACACTGGGGAGTGTCAGTACCGTGGGTGACACTGAGGAGTGTCAGTACACGTGGGTGACACTGGGAGTGTCAGTACACGTGGGTGACACTGGGAGTGTCAGTACACCGTGGGTGACACTGAGGAGTGTCAGTACACCGTGGGTGACACTGGGGAGTGTCAGTACCGTGGGTGACACTGAGGAGTGTCAGTACCCGTGGGTGACACTGAGGAGTGTCAGTACCCGTGGGTGACACTGGGGAGTGTCAGTACGTGGTGACACTGGGGAGTGTCAGTACACCGTGGGTGACACTGGGGAGTGTCAGTACACCGTGGGTGACACTGAGGAGTGTCAGTACACCGTGGGTGACACTGGGGAGTGTCAGTACAGTGGGTGACACTGGGAGTGTCAGTACACCGTGGGTGACACTGGGGAGTGTCAGTACCGTGGGTGACACTGAGGAGTGTCAGTACCGTGGGTGACACTGGGAGTGTCAGTACGTGGGTGACACTGGGGAGTGTCAGTACACCGTGGGTGACACTGGGAGTGTCAGTACACCGTGGGTGACACTGGGAGTGTCAGTACACCGTGGGTGACACTGAGGGAGTGTCAGTACACCGTGGGTGACACTGAGGAGTGTCAGTACCGTGGGTGACACTGGGGAGTGTCAGTACCGTGGGTGACACTGGGGAGTGCCAGTACACCGTGGGTGACACTGGGGAGTGTCAGTACCGTGGGTGACACTGGGGAGTGCCAGTACACCGTGGGTGACACTGGGGAGTGTCAGTACCGTGGGTGACACTGGGAGTGTCAGTACACCGTGGGTGACACTGGGGAGTGTCAGTACACCGTGGGTGACACTGGGAGTGTCAGTACACCGTGGTGACACTGAGGAGTGTCAGTACACCGTGGGTGACACTGGGAGTGTCAGTACACCGTGGGTGACACTGGGAGTGTCAGTACACCGTGGGTGACACTGGGAGTGTCAGTACACCGTGGGTGACACTGAGGAGTGTCCAGTACACCGTGGGTGACACTGGGAGTGTCAGTACACCGTGGGTGACACTGAGGAGTGTCAGTACACCGTGGGTGACACTGAGGAGTGTCAGTACACCGTGGGTGACACTGAGGAGTGTCAGTACCGTGGGTGACACTGAGGAGTGTCAGTACCGTGGGTGACACTGAGGAGTGTCAGTACACCGTGGGTGACACTGGGAGTGTCAGTACCGTGGGTGACACTGGGAGTGTCAGTACACCGTGGGTGACACTGAGGAGTGTCAGTACACCGTGGGTGACACTGGGAGTGTCAGTACACCGTGGGTGACACTGGGAGTGTCAGTACACCGTGGGTGACACTGGGGAGTGCAGTACACCGTGGGTGACACTGGGAGTGTCAGTACCGTGGGTGACACTGGGGAGTGTCAGTACCGTGGGTGACACTGAGGAGTGTCAGTACCGTGGTGACACTGGGGAGTGTCAGTACACCGTGGGTGACACTGGGGAGTGTCAGTACACCGTGGGTGACACTGGAGAGTGTCAGTACACCGTGGGTGACACTGGGGAGTGTCAGTACACCGTGGGTGACACTGAGGAGTGTCAGTACACGTGGGTGACACTGAGGATGTCCAGTACACCGTGGGTGACACTGGGGAGTGCCAGTACACCGTGGGTGACACTGGGGAGTGTCAGTACCCGTGGGTGACACTGGGGAGTGTCAGTACACCGTGGGTGACACTGGGAGTGTCAGTACACCGTGGGTGACACTGGGGAGTGTCAGTACACCGTGGGTGACACTGGGGAGTGTCAGTACACCGTGGGTGACACTGAGGAGTGTCAGTACCGTGGGTGACACTGAGGAGTGTCAGTACACCGTGGGTGACACTGGGAGTGTCAGTACACCGTGGGTGACACTGGGAGTGTCAGTACACCGTGGGTGACACTGAGGAGTGTCAGTACACCGTGGGTGACACTGAGGAGTGTCAGTACACCGTGGGTGACACTGAGGAGTGTCAGTACACCGTGGGTGACACTGGGGAGTGTCAGTACACCGTGGGTGACACTGGAGTGTCAGTACCGTGGGTGACACTGGGGAGTGTCAGTACCGTGGGTGACACTGGGAGTGTCAGTACCGTGGGTGACACTGGGGAGTGTCAGTACACCGTGGGTGACACTGGGGAGTGTCAGTACACCGTGGGTGACACTGGGGAGTGTCAGTACACCGTGGGTGACACTGGGGAGTGTCAGTACACGTGGGTGACACTGGGGAGTGTCAGTACCCGTGGGTGACACTGGGGAGTGTCAGTACCGTGGGTGACACTGGGGAGTGTCAGTACCGTGGGTGACACTGGGGAGTGTCAGTACCGTGGGTGACACTGGGGAGTGTCAGTACCGTGGGTGACACTGGGGAGTGTCAGTACCGTGGGTGACACTGGGGAGTGTCAGTACCCGTGGGTGACACTGGGAGTGTCAGTACACCGTGGGTGACACTGGGGAGTGTCAGTACACCGTGGGTGACACTGGGGAGTGTCAGTACACCGTGGGTGACACTGGGGAGTGTCAGTACACCGTGGGTGACACTGAGGAGTGTCAGTACACCGTGGGTGACACTGGGGAGTGTCAGTACACCGTGGGTGACACTGGGGAGTGTCAGTACACCGTGGGTGACACTGAGGAGTGTCAGTACACCGTGGGTGACACTGAGGAGTGTCAGTACACCGTGGGTGACACTGGGGAGTGTCAGTACACCGTGGGTGACACTGAGGAGTGTCAGTACACCGTGGGTGACACTGAGGAGTGTCAGTACACCGTGGGTGACACTGAGGAGTGTCAGTACACCGTGGGTGACACTGGGGAGTGTCAGTACACCGTGGGTGACACTGGGGAGTGTCAGTACACCGTGGGTGACACTGGGGAGTGTCAGTACACCGTGGGTGACACTGGGGAGTGTCAGTACACCGTGGGTGACACTGGGAGTGTCAGTACCCGTGGGTGACACTGGGGAGTGTCAGTACACCGTGGGTGACACTGGGGAGTGTCAGTACACCGTGGGTGACACTGGGGAGTGTCAGTACACCGTGGGTGACACTGGGGAGTGTCAGTACACGTGGGTGACACTGGGGAGTGTCAGTACACCGTGGGTGACACTGGGGAGTGTCAGTACACCGTGGGTGACACTGAGGAGTGTCAGTACACGTGGGTGACACTGGGGAGTGTCAGTACACCGTGGGTGACACTGGGGAGTGTCAGTACACCGTGGGTGACACTGGGGAGTGTCAGTACACCGTGGGTGACACTGGGGAGTGTCAGTACACCGTGGGTGACACTGGGGAGTGTCAGTACACCGTGGGTGACACTGGGAGTGTCAGTACACCGTGGGTGACACTGGGGAGTGTCAGTACACCGTGGGTGACACTGGGGAGTGTCAGTACACCGTGGGTGACACTGGGGAGTGTCAGTACACCGTGGGTGACACTGGGGAGTGTCAGTACACCGTGGGTGACACTGGGGAGTGTCAGTACACCGTGGGTGACACTGGGGAGTGTCAGTACACCGTGGGTGACACTGGGGAGTGTCAGTACACCGTGGGTGACACTGGGGAGTGTCAGTACACCGTGGGTGACACTGGGAGTGTCAGTACACCGTGGGTGACACTGGGGAGTGTCAGTACACCGTGGGTGACACTGGGGAGTGTCAGTACACCGTGGGTGACACTGGGGAGTGTCAGTACACCGTGGGTGACACTGGGAGTGTCAGTACACCGTGGGTGACACTGGGGAGTGTCAGTACACCGTGGGTGACACTGGGGAGTGTCAGTACACCGTGGGTGACACTGGGGAGTGTCAGTACACCGTGGGTGACACTGGGGAGTGTCAGTACACCGTGGGTGACACTGGGGAGTGTCAGTACACCGTGGGTGACACTGGGGAGTGTCAGTACACCGTGGGTGACACTGGGAGTGTCAGTACACCGTGGGTGACACTGGGGAGTGTCAGTACACCGTGGGTGACACTGGGGAGTGTCAGTACACCGTGGGTGACACTGGGGAGTGTCAGTACACCGTGGGTGACACTGGGGAGTGTCAGTACACCGTGGGTGACACTGGGGAGTGTCAGTACACCGTGGGTGACACTGGGAGTGTCAGTACACCGTGGGTGACACTGGGGAGTGTCAGTACACCGTGGGTGACACTGGGGAGTGTCAGTACACCGTGGGTGACACTGGGGAGTGTCAGTACACCGTGGGTGACACTGGGGAGTGTCAGTACACCGTGGGTGACACTGGGGAGTGTCAGTACACCGTGGGTGACACTGGGGAGTGTCAGTACACCGTGGGTGACACTGGGGAGTGTCAGTACACCGTGGGTGACACTGGGGAGTGTCAGTACACCGTGGGTGACACTGGGGAGTGTCAGTACACCGTGGGTGACACTGGGGAGTGTCAGTACACCGTGGGTGACACTGGGGAGTGTCAGTACCCGTGGGTGACACTGGGAGTGTCAGTACACCGTGGGTGACACTGGGAGTGTCAGTACACCGTGGGTGACACTGGGGAGTGTCAGTACCGTGGGTGACACTGGGAGTGTCAGTACACCGTGGGTGACACTGGGGAGTGTCAGTACACCGTGGGTGACACTGGGGAGTGTCAGTACACCGGGGTGGGTGACACTGGGGAGTGTCAGTACCCGTGGGTGACACTGGGGAGTGTCAGTACCCGTGGGTGACACTGGAGTGTCAGTACACCGTGGGTGACACTGGGGAGTGTCAGTACACCGTGGGTGACACTGGGGAGTGTCAGTACACCGTGGGTGACACTGGGAGTGTCAGTACACCGTGGGTGACACTGGG
>WNGS01000273.1:12962-32137 GCA_020271785.1 Procambarus virginalis | reverse complement strand
GAGAGTGTCAGTACACCGTGGGTGACACTGGGAGTGTCAGTACACCGTGGGTGACACTGAGGAGTGTCAGTACCGTGGGTGACACTGGGGAGTGTCAGTACCGTGGGTGACACTGAGGAGTGTCAGTACACCGTGGGTGACACTGAGGAGTGTCAGTACCGTGGGTGACACTGAGGAGTGTCAGTACACGTGGGTGACACTGAGGAGTGTCAGTACACCGTGGGTGACACTGGGGAGTGTCAGTACCGTGGGTGACACTGAGGAGTGTCAGTACCGTGGGTGACACTGAGGAGTGTCAGTACCGTGGGTGACACTGGGAGTGTCAGTACCGTGGGTGACACTGAGGAGTGTCAGTACCGTGGGTGACACTGGGGAGTGTCAGTACCGTGGGTGACACTGAGGAGTGTCAGTACCGTGGGTGACACTGAGGAGTGTCAGTACACCGTGGGTGACACTGGGGAGTGTCAGTACCGTGGGTGACACTGAGGAGTGTCAGTACCGTGGGTGACACTGAGGAGTGTCAGTACACCGTGGGTGACACTGAGGAGTGTCAGTACCGTGGGTGACACTGAGGAGTGTCAGTACACCGTGGGTGACACTGGGAGTGTCAGTACCGTGGGTGACACTGAGGAGTGTCAGTACACCGTGGGTGACACTGAGGAGTGTCAGTACACCGTGGGTGACACTGAGGAGTGTCAGTACACCGTGGGTGACACTGAGGAGTGTCAGTACCGTGGGTGACACTGGGAGTGTCAGTACACCGTGGGTGACACTGGGGAGTGTCAGTACCGTGGGTGACACTGAGGAGTGTCAGTACACCGTGGGTGACACTGAGGAGTGTCAGTACACCGTGGGTGACACTGGGGAGTGCAGTACACCGTGGGTGACACTGAGGAGTGCCAGTCAGTACACCGTGGGTGACACTGAGGAGTGTCAGTACCGTGGGTGACACTGGGGAGTGTCAGTACCGTGGGTGACACTGAGGAGTGTCAGTACCGTGGGTGACACTGAGGAGTGTCAGTACACCGTGGGTGACACTGAGGAGTGTCAGTACACCGTGGGTGACACTGAGGAGTGTCAGTACCGTGGGTGACACTGAGGAGTGTCAGTACACGTGGGTGACACTGGGAGTGTCAGTACCGTGGGTGACACTGGGGAGTGTCAGTACACCGTGGGTGACACTGAGGAGTGTCAGTACACCGTGGGTGACACTGAGGAGTGTCAGTACACCGTGGGTGACACTGGGAGTGTCAGTACCGTGGGTGACACTGAGGAGTGTCAGTACACCGTGGGTGACACTGAGGAGTGCCAGTACACCGTGGGTGACACTGAGGAGTGTCAGTACACCGTGGGTGACACTGGAGGAGTGCCAGTACACCGTGGGTGACACTGGGGAGTGTCAGTACACCGTGGGTGACACTGAGGAGTGTCAGTACACCGTGGGTGACACTGAGGAGTGCCAGTACCGTGGGTGACACTGAGGAGTGCCAGTACACCGTGGGTGACACTGAGGGTGTCAGTACCGTGGGTGACACTGAGGAGTGTCAGTACCGTGGGTGACACTGAGGAGTGTCAGTACCGTGGGTGACACTGAGGAGTGTCAGTACCGTGGGTGACACTGAGGAGTGTCAGTACCGTGGGTGACACTGAGGAGTGTCAGTACCGTGGGTGACACTGAGGAGTGTCAGTACCGTGGGTGACACTGAGGAGTGTCAGTACCGTGGGTGACACTGAGGAGTGTCAGTACCGTGGGTGACACTGAGGAGTGTCAGTACCGTGGGTGACACTGAGGAGTGTCAGTACCGTGGGTGACACTGGGAGGTGTCAGTACCGTGGGTGACACTGGGAGTGTCAGTACCGTGGGTGACACTGGGGAGTGTCAGTACACCGTGGGTGACACTGAGGAGTGTCAGTACCGTGGGTGACACTGAGGAGTGTCAGTACCGTGGGTGACACTGAGGAGTGTCAGTACACCGTGGGTGACACTGGGGAGTGTCAGTACCGTGGGTGACACTGGGGAGTGTCAGTACCGTGGGTGACACTGGGGAGTGTCAGTACGTGGGTGACACTGGGGAGTGTCAGTACCGTGGGTGACACTGGGGAGTGTCAGTACCGTGGGTGACACTGGGGAGTGTCAGTACCGTGGGTGACACTGGGGAGTGTCAGTACACCGTGGGTGACACTGAGGAGTGTCAGTACACGTGGGTGACACTGGGGAGTGTCAGTACACCGTGGGTGACACTGGGGAGTGTCAGTACCGTGGGTGACACTGGGGAGTGTCAGTACACCGTGGGTGACACTGGGGAGTGTCAGTACACCGTGGGTGACACTGGGGAGTGTCAGTACCGTGGGTGACACTGGGGAGTGTCAGTACCGTGGTGACACTGAGGAGTGTCAGTACCGTGGGTGACACTGGGAGTGTCAGTACCGTGGGTGACACTGGGGAGTGTCAGTACCGTGGGTGACACTGGGGAGTGTCAGTACCGTGGGTGACACTGAGGAGTGTCAGTACCGTGGGTGACACTGAGGAGTGTCAGTACACCGTGGGTGACACTGAGGAGTGTCAGTACCGTGGGTGACACTGGGGAGTGCCAGTACACCGTGGGTGACACTGAGGAGTGTCAGTACACCGTGGGTGACACTGGGGAGTGTCAGTACACGTGGGTGACACTGGGAGTGTCAGTACACCGTGGGTGACACTGGGGAGTGTCAGTACCGTGGGTGACACTGGGAGTGTCAGTACCGTGGGTGACACTGGGGAGTGTCAGTACACCGTGGGTGACACTGAGGAGTGTCAGTACACCGTGGGTGACACTGGGGAGTGTCAGTACCGTGGGTGACACTGGGGAGTGTCAGTACACCGTGGGTGACACTGGGGAGTGTCAGTACCGTGGGTGACACTGAGGAGTGTCAGTACCGTGGGTGACACTGGGGAGTGTCAGTACCGTGGGTGACACTGGGGAGTGTCAGTACACCGTGGGTGACTGGGGAGTGCCAGACACCGTGGGTGACACTGAGGAGTGTCAGTACACCGTGGGTGACACTGGGGAGTGTCAGTACCGTGGGTGACACTGGGGAGTGTCAGTACACCGTGGGTGACACTGGGGAGTGTCAGTACACCGTGGGTGACACTGAGGAGTGTCAGTACACGTGGGTGACACTGGGGAGTGTCAGTACACCGTGGGTGACACTGGGGAGTGTCAGTACACCGTGGGTGACACTGGGAGTGTCAGTACCGTGGGTGACACTGAGGAGTGTCAGTACACCGTGGGTGACACTGAGGAGTGTCAGTACACCGTGGGTGACACTGAGGAGTGTCAGTACACCGTGGGTGACACTGAGGAGTGTCAGTACCGTGGGTGACACTGAGGAGTGTCAGTACCGTGGGTGACACTGAGGAGTGTCAGTACCGTGGGTGACACTGGGAGTGTCAGTACCGTGGGTGACACTGAGGAGTGTCAGTACCGTGGGTGACACTGAGGAGTGTCAGTACACCGTGGGTGACACTGAGGAGTGTCAGTACACCGTGGGTGACACTGGGGAGTGTCAGTACCGTGGGTGACACTGGGGAGTGCAGTACACCGTGGGTGACACTGAGAGTGTCAGTACCGTGGGTGACACTGGGGAGTGTCAGTACCGTGGGTGACACTGAGGAGTGTCAGTACCGTGGGTGACACTGGGGAGTGTCAGTACCGTGGGTGACACTGGAGGAGTGCAGTACACCGTGGGTGACACTGGGAGTGTCAGTACACCGTGGGTGACACTGGGGAGTGTCAGTACCGTGGGTGACACTGGGAGTGCCAGTACCGTGGGTGACACTGGAGAGTGTCAGTACACCGTGGGTGACACTGAGGAGTGTCAGTACCGTGGGTGACACTGAGGAGTGTCAGTAGTACCGTGGGTGACACTGGGGAGTGTCAGTACCGTGGGTGACACTGAGGAGTGTCAGTACACGTGGGTGACACTGGGAGTGTCAGTACACCGTGGGTGACACTGGGGAGTGTCAGTACACCGTGGGTGACACTGGGGAGTGTCAGTACACCGTGGGTGACACTGAGGAGTGTCAGTACACCGTGGGTGACACTGGGAGTGTCAGTACACCGTGGGTGACACTGAGGAGTGTCAGTACCGTGGGTGACACTGGGGAGTGTCAGTACACCGTGGGTGACACTGGGAGTGTCAGTACCGTGGGTGACACTGAGGAGTGTCAGTACACCGTGGGTGACACTGGGAGTGTCAGTACCGTGGGTGACACTGGGAGTGTCAGTACACCGTGGGTGACACTGGGGAGTGTCAGTACACCGTGGGTGACACTGGGAGTGTCAGTACCGTGGGTGACACTGAGGAGTGTCAGTACACCGTGGGTGACACTGAGGAGTGTCAGTACACCGTGGGTGACACTGAGGAGTGTCAGTACACGTGGGTGACACTGAGGAGTGTCAGTACCGTGGGTGACACTGAGGAGTGTCAGTACCGTGGGTGACACTGAGGAGTGTCAGTACCGTGGGTGACACTGGGGAGTGTCAGTACCGTGGGTGACACTGGGGAGTGTCAGTACACGTGGGTGACACTGAGGAGTGTCAGTACCGTGGGTGACACTGAGGAGTGTCAGTACCGTGGGTGACACTGAGGAGTGTCAGTACCGTGGGTGACACTGAGGAGTGTCAGTACCGTGGGTGACACTGGGGAGTGTCAGTAGTACCGTGGGTGACACTGGGGAGTGTCAGTACCGTGGGTGACACTGGGGAGTGTCAGTACCGTGGGTGACACTGGGAGTGTCAGTACACCGTGGGTGACACTGAGGAGTGTCAGTACCGTGGGTGACACTGGGAGGTGTCAGTACACGTGGGTGACACTGGGGAGTGTCAGTACCGTGGGTGACACTGAGGAGTGTCAGTACACCGTGGGTGACACTGGGAGTGTCAGTACACCGTGGGTGACACTGAGGAGTGCCAGTACCGTGGGTGACACTGGGGAGTGCCAGTACACCGTGGGTGACACTGAGGATTGTCAGTACACCGTGGGTGACACTGAGGAGTGTCAGTACACCGTGGGTGACACTGAGGAGTGTCAGTACACCGTGGGTGACACTGAGGAGTGTCAGTACACCGTGGGTGACACTGAGGAGTGTCAGTACACCGTGGGTGACACTGACGAGTGTCAGTACCGTGGGTGACACTGAGGAGTGTCAGTACCGTGGGTGACACTGGAAGTGTCAGTACACCGTGGGTGACACTGAGGAGTGTCAGTACACCGTGGGTGACACTGAGGAGTGTCAGTACCGTGGGTGACACTGGGGAGTGCCAGTACCGTGGGTGACACTAAGGAGTGTCAGTACACCGTGGGTGACACTGAGGAGTGTCAGTACGTGGGTGACACTGAGGAGTGTCAGTACCGTGGGTGACACTGAGGAGTGTCAGTACCGTGGGTGACACTGAGGAGTGTCAGTACCGTGGGTGACACTGAGGAGTGTCAGTACCGTGGGTGACACTGAGGAGTGTCAGTACCGTGGGTGACACTGAGGAGTGTCAGTACCGTGGGTGACACTGAGGAGTGTCAGTACCGTGGGTGACACTGAGGAGTGTCAGTACCGTGGGTGACACTGAGGAGTGTCAGTACCGTGGGTGACACTGAGGAGTGTCAGTACCGTGGGTGACACTGAGGAGTGTCAGTACCGTGGGTGACACTGAGAGTGTCAGTACCGTGGGTGACACTGAGGAGTGTCAGTACCGTGGGTGACACTGAGGAGTGTCAGTACCGTGGGTGACACTGAGGAGTGTCAGTACCGTGGGTGACACTGGGGAGTGCCAGTACCGTGGGTGACACTGGAGAGTGCCAGTACCGTGGGTGACACTGGGGAGTGCCAGTACCGTGGGTGACACTGGGGAGTGTCAGTACCGTGGGTGGCACTGGGGAGTGCCAGTACACCGTGGGTGACACTGAGGAGTGTCAGTACCGTGGGTGACACTGAGGAGTGTCAGTACACCGTGGGTGACACTGAGGAGTGTCAGTACACCGTGGGTGACACTGAGGAGTGTCAGTACACCGTGGGTGACACTGAGGAGTGTCAGTACACCGTGGGTGACACTGAGGAGTGTCAGTACACCGTGGGTGACACTGAGGAGTGTCAGTACACCGTGGGTGACACTGAGGAGTGTCAGTACACCGTGGGTGACACTGAGGAGTGTCAGTACACCGTGGGTGACACTGACGAGTGTCAGTACACCGTGGGTGACACTGAGGAGTGTCAGTACCGTGGGTGACACTGGGAAGTGTCAGTACACCGTGGGTGACACTGAGGAGTGTCAGTACACCGTGGGTGACACTGAGGAGTGTCAGTACCGTGGGTGACACTGGGGAGTGCCAGTACCGTGGTGACACTAAGGAGTGTCAGTACACCGTGGGTGACACTGACGAGTGTCAGTACACCGTGGGTGACACTGAGGAGTGTCAGTACCGTGGGTGACACTGGGGAGTGCCAGTACCGTGGGTGACACTAAGGAGTGTCAGTACACCGTGGGTGACACTGGGGAGTGTCAGTACACGTGGGTGACACTGGGGAGTGCCAGTACACCGTGGGTGACACTGTGGAGTGCCAGTACACAGTGGGTGACACTGTGGAGTGTCAGTTCACCGTGGGTGACACTGTGGAGTGTCAGTACACCGTGGGTGACACTGTGGAGTGTCAGTACACCGTGGGTGACACTGTGGAGTGTCAGTACACCGTGGGTGACACTGTGGAGTGCCAGTACACCGTGGGTGACACTGGGGAGTGCCAGTACCGTGGGTGACAGTGTGGGATAATATTTAGCGAAAAAATGTTTGCCTATAAAGGACGGCTGTGTCACGATGGAAGCATTGGGCTGCAATCACTGAAAACCCCTCGCTCTCTTTCTCTCTGTTTATCTGCCTCTGTTCCTATGTCTGTATCTCTAGCTACTCTCTCTCCTTACTCTTTCTCTTTCTGAGAGAGAGAGATTTCGCCACACCCATGAGAGGGCACGGGGTGGAGGCTTGACGCACAGACAGACAGACAGACAGACAGACAGACAGACAGACAGACAGACAGACAGACAGACAGACAGACAGACAGACAGACAGACAGACAGACAGACACACACACACACACACACACATACAAAATATCCTTTAGTGTTTGAGTAGTAGGAAAAGATAATGAAATAAACGAAAATATAAAATACTAACTTATAAATAAATAATAATAAATATAATGGAGACGTAGGTGAAGATTCATTGCATTAAATGGTTCCTATTGGAAAGAAAGGTTCTTAGAGCCAAGACTCGTACAAATATGTGAGCACACAGGTAGACTCACAGACAGACACAAAGAGGTGTAAAAAAAGAATATAGGGAAAAATGATTGAAATAGTATTCTTATATAAGAGAAAAGTAAATCTTAGAGATATGAACTTTTAGAATGTTGAAAGTATTAAATATTTCACACATTCTTCTCACGCTTTGCGAGATAATGGACAATGAATCCTCACTTGGTACCTTCAGTCATCAATAATGCTGCACCATACTCATCACTCTCCCCCCTCTCTCTCTCTCTCTCAATTTCTCAACCTTGAGGCAAACTTAATCCATAAAACCCGATAAGAAAACAATAGAAAATTTTGCACCATTTGCGAAAAATCTTTATCCATTAGAATATTCAACAGAAGACATGCACCGGCCGCCACGGAGCGGCCGGTGCGTGTCTTCTGTTGAATAATAATCAACAGCAAAACTAAGGGAGTAGTGGAGCACATTCCTGGGAGCGTTGTATTATATGAGTCATCGTCTTCTGGTCCTCTGGACACTCTCAATAACAAATATTTTATGACGCTCTGCGGGACTATTGTACTTCACGTTGTATGTTAAGGTGAGGTGACGCGCAGTATTCGGTGGGGGACTCTTGAATGACGGTAAAAATCATCCCCATTTGACCATACATATATACGCACACAAGTTACAGCCCCGCTCCTGTGCCACGTAAGTCCACTACGGGCTCACCATAGCCCGTGCTACCTGGAACTGGTTCAGAGTAGCTGAATCTATAGCAACAACAACAACCATCCATCCATAATCACAACGTAATAACAATTGGTTGAGAACACACATTCCACCACGCCACCTCCAACTTGGCTCTTAACAAGTATGAATGACATTATACACACACCCAACAAACACTTGATAATTTCTCAGCATTTCGTTGTCGCAGTTCTTGTTGCAGCTTCGTCCACTGACTGACAAATCTGCAACAGAATTGTTGCCAAGGAAAGATGCGAACTGCGTATATGTGAGGTGTTATAGACTGAGTAAGACATACGGACAGACACACGCAGACGTTATGTACAAAAACTAAATGGAAGAAACAAACAGAAAAGTATCATACGATACTTTTCTGTTTGATCATATGATCATACGATCAATAATCAACAACCCACAATGTGTACCAACCCATGTGAGCCACAACCAGGTACACCATTTAATAATATTGTAAGCAAGAGCCTGTGTTAAACGCCCCACCAAGTTATATAAGCACCTATGAGCATGGCTTTACCAGGCACTAACTACCCTTCACTTTGGGTTATTGATCTACCTGTACAAAAAGCGGCTGGTAATTAACCTGTCCACCTTTGAGCTGACGGTTGGCCGCTCCCACATTACATCCCCACTACCAGCCTCAACCTCACTTGTTCACATCAAACCCCTAACTTCACACTATATATATATATATATATATATATATATATATATATATATATATATATATATATATAGAGCTATAGCATGTGGGAGTACGTGGTGTGGGAGTTATTATTAATATATTGATATTATTATTATTATATTTATATATTATACTGATATTATTATTGTTATTATTAAAATAATATTATTATAATATAATAATAATAATGTTGAGAAACTCCATCGTGGGCTGTGAGGCGCCGCTAACCCGCGACCCAGGCCTTGCCAGCCGCATACTCTACCACTGTACCACCTCCACTGACACTGTGGCTGGCAATATCTTGGTCGAGGGTTCGCGGCGCCTCACAGTCCCCAGTGGCAGCCCGTCCTCCAAAGACCCAAAAGTGATTCCATCCACCCGAAACCCCCCCCCCCCCCCCCCGCTGTTATGAATCAAAAACGGTTACACACGACTCACAACTGCTGACGTTCGAACACTTCCGGAACAAGTGCTTCACTGACGACTGGTGTTCGAACCACAACGCTGTAAATGCTTCACCCACGTACTACAAATACAAATAATCGCCAACAGAACCTAAACACCTAACCTAACCTATGCCTATATATGCACAATATGCTAATATATTATAATATTAATTTATATTTGAGAAAATTCCTGTTGTGAATGAACATCATGTTAACATTTATGAATGCGACTGTGGGGTCGACCGCAGGATGGAATGGACTTGAGTCGAGTCGAGGACGAGTTACCGGTGGATTTTATCATTGATATACATCACGTTAGTGTGGTTTGTGTGAATAATAATAATCCACAGGAGCCCTGTTGAGGGTTCGAACCTATGAGCTGAGTGTTCCCAGACGCACTCTAGTCAACTGTACCACGACAGGGGCGGGCCACCGGCCGGCCTCAACGCTGCCCAACTTTACTCACTAAAAAAACTCGCACAATTATTACCGCAGAATGTTAACAGAGTTGAGGAAGTTTGGGAATTTATTGAGAAGAAGAGTGTAGGAGAAGAAGTAGAAGGGAGAGAAATTAATAACAAGAAGAGGAAAAATGAAGGTAAAGAAATACGCAAGAGAAGCTGAAACAAGTACAATGGAAGTGAAGTGGCGCGAGAGTATGAAGGTGTATGGTGGTGTGTGTGTGTGTGTGTGTGTGTGGTGTATGGTGGTGGTGGTGGTGTGTGTGGTGTATGGTGGTGGTGTGTGTGGTGTATGGTGGTGGTGGTATATGGTACCGAGTGAATGATTCTCATAAAGGAAGCACTCAGCGTGGTTGTACTACACAGCCCTAACAACTCGCTCTAAAGTTAGCACTCCACTAATTATTGCCTACATTTGCCAAGTCATTAAACAATTATGTTAAAATTAATTTCACTAACTTTTATCAATTTATATATATATATATATATATATATATATATATATATATATATATATATATATATATATATATATATATATATATATATATACATTGACATATGAAGCCTTTTTTAATATTTTATATATATTTTGCAGCAACATATTTCTGCACTTTTTGTAGTCTTCCATTAAAATGTTAAATTTCCAACTAGGTCTGGCAGTAAACCATTTATGGCGTGTGGGACTTCTGGCTCACTCTTAAAGTTAGGAAACAATCTTCTCTGAAACATGACTTTATACATGGCTGTTAATTTACATGAAGGAACATGAAAGAACTTTAAAGACAAGATAGCTAGAAGTGTAGAGAAAAAGAACTGCACATCTCCCTTCCTACGGAGAACACAAAACAATGCACCAGTCCTCGTACAGGGTGCAGGGGAATGCACAAGTAGCCGCGAGCAATGCAGGAAATGCAAGAGAGCTACGTGCGCCGCTCCCAGCCTCCCACTGCACCACACAGCGCCACCACTCACTGCCACAACTCCACCCATTTTAAAATGCCATGGCTTAAGGCACTCATCAATCTCCAGTCAAAGGTTATATATTATATATATATATATATATATATATATATATAATATATATATATATATATAATATATATATATATTATATATTATATATATACACACACACCACACACACAAACATATAACAACAACGCCCAGTACTGGGCGTGGGAAACACTATACATGATGAACACTACCACCATCGTAGAAGTGTCCTCCGTGAAAGCGACACTACTGTATATACGTGTAGTCATAATCTATTTAATTTAATATCTTTTAATGGTGAAGGTGTAAATATATTGGTGAATATACTCTTAAAGGGGATTGTGTATTGTTCATCCCCCCTTCTCTTGCACTATATAGCCAGTTCTTGATAGTGTACTACCGACTTGGGGTCGGATACTATAAGAGGTTAATCCATCAAAAACCCGGTTACTGGTCCAAAGTGGCCGTAACAGTCTGGTATATACGGAAACCGGTCGTAGATACCCCAGTACTTGGGAGTCATTTGCTGAATACCATCCAACAGGGAATGGACAGAGTGCAGAGGCCCAGAGGAAACGTGTACCACAGTTAAGAAAGTCCCAGCTGTGTCTGGTACAAGTGACAGGATGAACAACCCAGCAGGTTTTCTTCCTATTGGGGAGTGATGTACATGCTGCTATGGCGGTGTGTCCACTCACAAGATGAGTGGCGCTGCCCAATAAACTCGCCCCTCGGGCAAAATTTAATTTACAAAGGTAGGACAACCTCTACAGCAGCAGCACCCACCCACATGTGTCCCATGTGTGGGTGAGCCTTCCGAGTCCGGATTGGTCTCGTCATCCATCTTCTGACACACAACCACTGACTGTGTCACAAGTGTCTTTCACCTAATATTGAAGTCATGGTCATCTTCGTCACCAAAGGACGAACATCATGAGGATCCTCCACGAGGACTTGTACAAGTTGTTAAGATGGTCACAGAAATAGCTACTGGAGTTCAATACGAGCAAGTGAAAGATGATGAAAAAGGGGAGAGAGATAAGAGAACAGAGGGACACTACACAGTTACAGGAAACTACTTACCTGTAACGACTCGAGAAAGGGATCTGGGAGAGGACGTAACACTAAGCCTAACACCCGGGGCACAAAATGATAACGTCAGCAGCATACTCTCACTAGCAAAAATTAAAACCTTATTCAGAAACCTAAATATGGAGGCATTTTAGAGAGGTTACACTGCCTACGTTGAGCCAGTCTTACAGTATGCCATTCCACCATGGAGTCCCCACCTGAAAAAACACATAAGAAAACTGGAAAAGGTTCAGAAGTTGCAACGAGGCTCGTCCCAGAATTGCGACGAATGGGATATGAAGTGCAATTGAAGGAACTGAAGCTACCGACGCCAGAAAAAAGAGAGGGGGAGACTTGATTGATGTATAAAATACTTAGGAGATTAACAGTGGAAAATAGATCAAATGTTCACATTGAATACCAATAGATCAAGTGAGCATGAGTGGAAGCTTGAGAATCAGACGAGTCATAAAAAGTTTTCACGAGTCATATTAGAAAACTTTCCATTACCGTAAAAGTATGGGAAAGGTGTCATGAGCTAAAGGATCAAGTTGTGGAAACAACTCTATTCATAATTTTAACAACATATATGATAGGGAAATAGGACAGGAGTCATTGCTTTAAGCAACCGGCGGCTAGAAAGGAAAGGTCCAAGAGCTAATGCTCGATCCTGCAGGCACAAATATGTTAGTACAAAGAGGTGAGTACACGCACACAAACACACACGCACAAGGGACAGTGGCAACATGCGACTCTTCAGTTGAGAATATACAAGAGACAGAGAAAAACTGACCCTCTGACTTGAATTCTTAAGAAAGGAAATTCAATGCAATAATGTGTGTGTGCGTGTGCGTGTGCGCGCGCGCTAGTATAGCTGTACCTACCTAGCTAGGCTTTCACAAATTGAGATTCAGTTCTTGTGTCCAGCATTTTAAACTTCGGTCGACAAGTACACGTTATTGAATCATTGGGCTTTAACTTATCGCATATAAAGTTGTGTATGGAGGCTCCCCCCCCCCCTTCCCCTACTACATTTCCGAGTTGATATGTTCAGCAGTTCCTGCAGGAGAATGACATGTGTGGTATTAAGAATCCAGAACTATGAAGGCCGTCTTCATGTCTAGCAATCAATCCTTGTGAGTGTGAATGCAGAACTGGGCATGAGGAGTGTTTGGTGAGGAATAATGAACCATTTTTAAATTCTCTCAATATCTGTTCAAACCTTGCCTCCAACAATTCCAAACCTCTCTGCTTCCAACCATCTCAAATCTTACTGCACACAACTATCTCAAATATCAACATTGCCAAATCTGGTAGTGTTGCCAACCATTCCGATCCTTTCTCTCAGCCATCTTCATCCTCCCGCTTTTCTGCCATTTCAGATCTAACTTTCACCCGTTCTGAATTCTTATTTTCCAACCATTCTAGATCCGTTGTTGGCCAACATCGCTTGTTATTCTCTGTTTAAAAGCCTGCTTCCCATCTACGACGAATGAGGAAGAACACACGAGAAAACTAAATAAATTGTGTGGAGAAAAGAATGCGATAATTGTATCATATGTCACGTTGACACGACGATGGCGGGGAGCACGGGATTTACGAGACGCGTAATGTTGGGTCAATTACTTGCCTAATGTCCGGGAAGTATTCTTGTGCTACTGGTCTGCCTCCTCTCTTCCGCCCTCTCCCTTACTTACCTTCATCTTATTATTTCTAATCTTATTATTCCTTTTTTCAGAGACAGATTCACACACATTGACATGTGTCTGTCTTACATGTGCAAAAGAGAANGTACCGTGGGTGACACTGAGGAGTGCCAGTACTGTGGGTGACACTGGGGAGTGTCAGTACCGTGGGTGACACTGGGGAGTGCCAGTACACGGTGGGTGACACTGGGGAGTGCCAGTACACGGTGGGTGACACTGAGAAGTGTCAGTACCGTGGGTGACACTGGGGAGTGCCAGTACCGTGGGTGACACTGGGGAGTGCCAGTACATCGTGGGTGACACTGAGGAGTGTCAGTACCGTGGGTGACACTGAGGAGTGCCAGTACCGTGGGTGACACTGAGGAGTGTCAGTACCGTGGGTGACACTGGGGAGTGTCAGTACTGTGGGTGACACTGGGGAGTGTCAGTACACCGTGGGTGACACTGAGGAGTGTCAGTACCGTGGGTGACACTGGGGAGTGTCAGTACCGTGGGTGACACTGGGGAGTGTCAGTACACCGTGGGTGACACTGGGGAGTGTCAGTACACCGTGGGTGACACTGGGGAGTGTCAGTACACCGTGGTGACACTGGGGAGTGTCAGTACCGTGGGTGACACTGGGGAGTGCCAGTACACTGTGGGTGACACTGAGGAGTGCCAGTACCGTGGGTGACACTGGGGAGTGTCAGTACCTGGGTGACACTGGGGAGTGCCAGTACACCGTGGGTGACACTGAGGAGTGTCAGTACCGTGGGTGACACTGGGGAGTGCCAGTACACCGTGGGTGACACTGAGGAGTGTCAGTACCGTGGGTGACACTGGGGAGTGCCAGTACACCGTGGGTGACACTGAGTGTCAGTACCGTGTGTGACACTGAGGAGTGCCAGTACCGTGGGTGACACTGGGGAGTGTCAGTACACGGTGGGTGACACTGGGGAGTGCCAGTACCGTGGGTGACACTGGGGAGTGCCAGTACCGTGGGTGACACTAGGGAGTGCCAGTACACCGTGGGTGACACTGGGGAGTGCCAGTACCGTGGGTGACACTGGGGAGTGCCAGTACACCGTGGGTGACACTGAGGAGTGCCAGTACACCGTGGGTGACACTGAGGAGTGTCAGTACCGTGGGTGACACTGGGGAGTGTCAGTACCGTGGGTGACACTGGGGAGTGTCAGTACCGTGGGTGACACTGAGGAGTGCTAGTACCGTGGGTGACACTGGGGAGTGCCAGTACCGTGGGTGACACTGAGGAGTGTCAGTACACCGTGGGTGACACTGGGGAGTGTCAGTACACCGTGGGTGACACTGGGGAGTGTCAGTACACCGTGGGTGACACTGGGGAGTGTCAGTACACCGTGGGTGACACTGAGGAGTGTCAGTACACCGTGGGTGACACTGAGGAGTGTCAGTACACCGTGGGTGACACTGAGGAGTGTCAGTACACCGTGGGTGACACTGAGGAGTGTCAGTACACCGTGGGTGACACTGGGGAGTGTCAGTACACCGTGGGTGACACTGGGGAGTGTCAGTACACCGTGGGTGACACTGGGGAGTGTCAGTACACCGTGGGTGACACTGGGGAGTGTCAGTACACCGTGGGTGACACTGGGGAGTGTCAGTACACCGTGGGTGACACTGGGGAGTGCCAGTACACCGTGGGTGACACTGGGGAGTGTCAGTACACCGTGGGTGACACTGGGGAGTGTCAGTACACCGTGGGTGACACTGGGGAGTGTCAGTACACCGTGGGTGACACTGGGGAGTGCCAGTACACCGTGGGTGACACTGGGGAGTGCCAGTACACCGTGGGTGACACTGGGGAGTGCCAGTACACCGTGGGTGACACTGAGGAGTGCCAGTACACCGTGGGTGACACTGAGGAGTGCCAGTACACCGTGGGTGACACTGAGGAGTGCCAGTACACCGTGGGTGACACTGGGGAGTGCCAGTACACCGTGGGTGACACTGGGGAGTGCCAGTACCGTGGGCGACACTGAGGAGTGTCAGTACCGTGGGTGACACTGTGGAGTGCCAGTACCGTGGGTGACACTGAGAAGTGTCAGTACCGTGGGTGACACTGAGGAGTGTCAGTACCGGGGGTGACACTGAGGAGTGCCAGTACCGTGGGTGACACTGTGGAGTGTCAGTACCGTGGGTGACACTGTGGAGTGTCAGTACCGTGGGTGACACTGTGGAGTGTCAGTACCGTGGGTGACTCTGTGGAGTGTCAGTACCGTGGGTGACACCCAGGAGTGTCAGTACCGTGGGTGACACCCAGGAGTGTCAGTACCGTGGGTGACACCCAGGAGTGTCAGTACCGTGGGTGACACCCAGGAGTGTCAGTACCGTGGGTGACACCCAGGAGTGTCAGTACCGTGGGTGACACTGAGGAGTGTCAGTACTGTGGGTGACACCCAGGAGTGTCAGTACCGTGGGTGACACCCAGGAGTGTCAGTACCGTGGGTGACACCCAGGGGTGTCAGTACCATGGGTGACACCCAGGAGTGTCAGTACCGTGGGTGACACCCAGGAGTGTCAGTACCGTGGGTGACACTGTTGTAATGATCTGGCACTCAGATCATTGCTTCTCCCCTTCTCCCCTCCCCTTCCCGTCATTTCGTCTTCCTCCGTTCACCCCCCCCCCCACCGGTCGCCCATTTGTCAAGGTCCAAGAAGTTGACCTGAGGGTGATCTTGGATACCTTTGGCTTCCCCCACTCAACTTCCCCCACTCAAATTTCCCCTCTCATTCCCTCTCCATCCCCCTCTCATTCCCTCTCTTCCCCCTCTCATTGGTCCCTCACCCATACCAGGCGAGTCAAATGTCCTTACTCTTTATCTTGGGGAGACGGGCTTGAACATAAATTATCAGTTTTGGTAAACATTGCTCCGGAGGTGCACTAGTCGCGGGTATCCAATACAGTGGTACCTTGTCCCCATCGCATAGCTGGAGAGAACTGACTCAATCTTCAGGAATTCATGTAGCCTTCCAAGGCACCTCAGGGAAGATGATTGGCGGGAGATAAGGGCCAAGTCCTTATTGGCCCTAGAGAGCCAGACCTCAGGCCTAAGTGTAAAATGGTTGGCCATTGCCAAAATAATGGGTGGAGCCCTGGGGCTGTATTAGATGGTGGGAGGTGTAATCCTTCCCAGCAATAAGCTGGTAAAACAAAATTTCATTTAGTGTGTCTTGGGAGTGTTTAGGGACTGGAGGGCAAGCCAGCCCGCATCCGAAGGGGCTGAGGGCCGCCATCAACATCTTGGCTGCAATGTGTTATTTAAGGTATTGTGCACTTGTTTCATGTTCTTAGTAGATATCCATCATGCCTCTAGGGGAATAGAATAGGGTATATATCCAAATTGTCTTCATTTACATGATTCATACAATAAAATGTTATAACTTGTCCAGTGGTATTCACTTATCTTCCCTTTTATATATTTTTCTCTACTTGGTCATTTTTATGTGGTGAATTGGAAACCCCATGTTCTCCTCCATTTAATAAATATTAAAGTTGCCCTTGGATTTAAATAAGTAAAGTAAACTAAACAAACTAATTCCCAACATTGATTACTGATTCCTTGCCTTCCTGGGGAATCGGTGATAGACACATTCAGGTATGGTTGGACGGGAAGGTGGTGGCAGTGTTTATTAACTTATTGTTTTATCCATAACCCTTGTTATGGATGTACCTTCCTCAGTTAATATTCAGTTTATATTCGTGGCAGTCCAGTGAGGGGTCATACTGGACTGTAACAGAGTTGAGCTGGGTTATTAGGTGAAGAGGGAAAGAGAATTATACAGTGGTCAGAGAGACGATCACAGAGTACAGTGAATGATTACAATATTATGGTACACGGCAGTCAGCAGTAGATGACATAGTAGACATTACGAAGAGGAATTTTATAGTGGTCATTACAATGGTAGCAGCGGTGTTTCAATAATTTCTTGACGATTATTGAAGCCTCACGCGTCTGTCCGTTCGGTTATGCTGTGTGGTGAGAGTGCAGCCGGGGCCCATGAGATAGAGTCGACGGTAATCCTATGTGGTGCGGTTCGCATAGAGTAGGCGATTCTAGGGTCTTGAGAGGCTGGTAAGGTTTATTACAAGCACTTAAGTATGCGCTAGCAGGCAGTTAAGTGTGGAGGCCGCCTTGGGTAGTTAGACAGGGTACTGTTTTCTCGACCCTCTGCAACTACGGACAAGGGTGTTGCATGGTGGTTTTGCAACAACAATTCTAGGTTTCGAATTGTCGGGGCGGGGAAGTATTAGGACGCTAATTATTTATCCCCGAGGGCGTGTTAGGCGACCCAAACGCTAGATTTTTACGGTACAACCATGAAGGTACCAAGAGTTACTGAGGGATGGCGTAGTAAATTGTCTAGCAACGGAATTACGGTGGTGTCGGACAGTTAGATCCGTCGGTTGTTCCGCTATCTAGTCTAACCGTTGACCGCGAAGGACGGGATTTATTTGGTACTGTCGGGATCTAGGTGGATGTGGTTACCTAGGGTTGGTAACGCGACAGGGCGGGCCGGGACGGGACGGTTATAGGTTAAATCGAGATCTCCTTAAGTACTACACTAAGTTCCCTGTATATTAAGTTCCCTTTCAAGTTAAGCACCCCTTCGTTAGTTAAGTGTCCCCCTTGTTTAAGTAATTATCGTATATAAGTGTTATTATTTCTAAGTATTGTTTCTACATTTTTAAGTCTGAGTTTTGTTTTCATGTGTGCAGTATTAATTCTCTGGGAGAATTACTAAGGTGAGTGGTTTACTGTTTTCAAGTGAAGTGAAGTGCAGTGCATTAAAGTGAAATCAGTGTACACTCGGTGAAAATCGTGGAAAATTTTTGTGATGATATTTTTCAGTCACTTGGAAAAACTCAGTTTTGGGAATAAATTCTAGTTTTGTGTCTAGCCATACGATCATCGGGTCGTCAGTGTTAATTCCAGTGTGCGATTAAAGTGATCCGAGCTAGAACTTTGAGAGACCAAAAGTCGATTTTTGGTCATTTAAGCGAATTAGCGTTGGGACTCTGATTTTTTCTAGCGGTTCTCAGCGCTCAGTAATTGTTTGCGCTCAACCAAGTGTCTATGTATCTCGCGAGTGGTGTATTCAGTTCAAGTGACAAGCAAACTACACGTCGGTATTTAATTTATAATTTTGAGAAAGAAATACTTGGTTAATTAAGGATTAGTGCGGAGACTACTTTCTGAGGAGTCGGCTTCGTGACAGTGTGCGCGCTTTTAATTTTTGTAAACTTACCAACGTGTCCAAGTGTCTGGTGAGTGTTATATTCGGTAAAGTAACAAGTCACCTACGCGCCAGTATTTAATTTATAATTTTGGGAAAATAATTATAATTTTTAATTAAGGTCCAGCGCGACTCTGTCTAGCTGTGAGTGTCGCGCTGTGTTAATTTCTCAGTATTCTACTACGCGACCGGCGGTGACCCAGTGTCTGCTATGTAAACATCGAGTGCATTCAGCAACGTAAATAAGTGATTTATCATTAATTTTTGTTTAATTAATAAATACTTATAATTATATGTGAGCGCCGTTGTCAGCGTCGGGCGTTAAGAATTAAATAATTGTTGAAGATATAATCATCGCGCCAGTGTTAAATTAACGATAATGCCATTCACTCCTAGCGCGCCTAAGATTTACTAGAAAATTTGAGAAATTCAGTGAGCGTAAAGTGTGGTATTAATTGTGCGCTGATAAACAAGACTTAGATTATTTTCGATAAATAAAACAGGTTGA